>CM039506.1:32477433-32494626 GCA_022432975.1 Begonia masoniana
CCACCAAAGAAGAGTTCCGACGAAGCCTCTCTCTCTCTCCGGCCTCCACCGACGAACACCGTCGATAGGACTCTCTCCCCTCTCTCGTCTCGTGCTCTCTGTCGCATCTCCCCCTCACACGTCTCCCTCTTCACTTGCGATTGCGAACGCGAGAGAGAATGGTTTCAGGTGTTTATTTTAAAAACCTGAAACCGGTTCACTGGTTGGCCCGAACAGGACCATCAGGTGACCGACCAAACCGACCACATTGAACCCAACCAACCTGAACCGAAACCGTAAACTGTGCCCCGACCCGAACCGGCACTGTTCACCCGAACAGAACCGCACTATTCCCGAACCGGACCCTACCCGGCACTATGCACCTGACCGGACTCCGACCTGATTTTCGACCCGTTCTAACCGACCGTCCGAAATTTTATCCGGTAAGAAATTTCTGCCCGAATCTTTTAAAGTTGGATTGAATTAAGTGGGATTTATATATTTTATTCGATTATCAAAAAGATTTGGAACCGTCCGATTCGATCTGAACCGATCCAACCGATCCGATCTGACCCGATAACACACCGTAAGTAATTTCTGCTCAAATTAGTTAGAATTGGATTTATTAAGTAGGAATTTAAAATCAAGATTGATTTGAGCAGGGTATTATTTGGAATTTTTGGAGAATCCCGATAAACTCTAATTGCTCGGAATCCAAGTAAGTGCAAATACAAGTTTTGGCTACGGCCCTACATCACATGACATAAGATTATTTTTATTTTTCAGTCACACGTTTTCAATGATTGAGCACGTATGTTAGAATATCGACGTAGAATAGTTTAAAAGATAAAATGGATAGGTTATTTGCATGTGTGTGAAAATGTAAAGAAAATGCGATAGCAAAAGCCTGAACGACAGTGAGATGGTGAGCTTGAGCATATGTTTTAACGTGATAGCAAAAGCCTGAACGACAGTGAGATGGTGAGCTTGATCGTTAAAATTAAAAGTAAAAGATGACGAAGCCTGAACGACAATGAGATGGCTAAGTCTTAACAGGATTCGGTAATAGTAAAAGTAAAAGTAAAAGTTTTGCCCGTATTTCCACTTACTGAGTTTTCTCACCTTTTATTTAAACTTGTGATGTAGGTGAGTTTTTGTCTGAGGAAGAAATTGCTGCAATTGAGAATCCTCCAGTGGCAAGCGAGCATACAGATGAAGATAATATTGTGAATTTCGAAGAAGTGATCTAAATTAGTATGCTTATTTTTTTTAAAAGATATTTAGTGCTTGTTTTAATTTAAGACTCTGAAATTATGATGGAATTTTTATCATTACATAAAGTTTTATTTATTGTTTTAATTATGTGTTGGTTTCAAGAGTTCAAAGCTTCCGTATTAATTAAGTTTTCAATTAATATGTTTTAAGTTTTAAAATTTTGATTTAACGCTCGATTTCAAAATTCAAATTGGGGAAAAAATTCTAGGGTTTTCAAAATTAGGGTTTCAAATTAGGGATTTTAAATTGGGGCGTTACAAGAAGTGTGGCAACCATCGCCCAAAAGCTGATTTTCTTCCTCTGGAAAGAAACTGTTTTCTTAGAGTTTACATTGCTCCTCGGAACAGTGTTGGGGCCCTTTTCATTCCACTACATTCAGGCACCATTTTCGCTGCCTTCTGCACATACACCCACTTCACGAAACTATTTTTACTCATCCTCACTTCACACAATTTTCACGCATTTTCGCCTCTGTTTTCACTATTTTCCTCACTGTGTTTGCATTTTCACGCCTGCCTCCGGCTTACTTGATCACTAAACCTATTTAGCGAGAGATTTACAGGTCTTGTGGCGTGTCATCTGTATCAAAGACGAACCTTGAGGCTCTCTGTTCTGTTTTTTGGTTTGATTTCATTTTCTGTCATTTTTCATTTTCCTGTTTTAGGATAATTGCAGTTGTGTTTAGATGTTTGTTTAGGCTAATTTCATGTTGATTATTCTGTTGGGAGACTCTTCGGAACTGTTGACCGAGATTATTTGATTTTGTTTGCTGTTTAGAAATTTAGGTTGTTATGTTTTGATCATTGTTTGTGTTTGATAGATTGTTTCTGTTTGTTTTGTGTTTGATTGTTTTCTATGAAGGTTATGTTTTCTGTCCACAATATGCACGTTGGTTTTCAAAATTACAGAACCTAAATATATTGCATTGAACCAAATGGTTTTGATGAAACTTGACTAGTGCATATTCTGTTAGGAATATTTTTTAGGTTAATTGTGATTTTTGTGTTCTGTTATGGTGAAATCTATTGTTGTTTGTCAGTGTAAATGCAAAGATATTGCATATAAGTTGGCATTGATTATTTGACAATATTTATATATATTTATGGAGATAATATATTTTTCCAAATTGATAATTTATTTCTTGATGATCAATAAATATTGCATTCTGATTATTGGATGGCTTCATATTAACAATCATGAAGATTCTGTGGAAGAGAAAAATAAGGAAACAAGAATAATAGGAAACTTATTGAAATAGATAAAGGCACTTTGTAATACCCGGCTTACGGGATATTAATATTTTATGTTGATGTTATTTTTGAATATATGTCAAATCAAGTCTATTTTGCGAAACGAAAGCGTTATTAGGATCCTAATACTTAATAAGGATTTTAAGAAAATTTTGAGAATTTTAAAGAGTTTAACGCTAATTTTACGAGAATTAACGTTTATCGTAATATAAAGGATATTTTGGTAAAAATAGTAAACGGAGTCCGAATTACGAACGGACTGTTTTAATAGACCTTGATAACTAAGTTGAAGTTTTTGGTAAAATAAGGAAATTTGGAGAAACCGAAATCGTCAGCTAATTAACAAAACAAATGACGAAAAAATAGAAAATCAAAGGGAAGGGCAAAATGGTAATTGCAAAGTCAATTTTATTAAAATTACATATTTCCTCTTTTCTCTTCTCCCTCATTCGCGATCCTCTCTATGTTTTCCTCCAGGTGAATTTTTATCGCCCTCCTCCGGCGTGTTGCATTTTCGGCAACTTCTCCTCCCCCCTTCGACTCGTTTTCCTTCGTGTTTTCTCCTCCTCTCGCAACCCTAGGTATGATTCTATAGCTTTGGAAGGTTATTGTTCGGTTTTGCAAAGCTTCACGGTTAGGGTCGCTACACATTTGCTTTTTGGAAAACTTTATTTTGGTAAACCGATTTAATGGAGATTTGTGAAATCTGTTAGGTTTCGAGATAACATGAATCGTGGGTTGCTTACCTAAATTTTCGGAGCCATACTCAAGGAAATTAGCGATACTTTTCTAAAGTGTCACACGGTGTGTCACTCAATTGAATTTGTTAAGATTTGTTTTCCTTAATTCTTGCGACGTTATATCTAATTTGGTAACTTACTGAATCGAAGATATGGAAGCTACCAATGATATTTAAAGCTTTCGTTTATGTGAAAGCTGTTGACGACGGAGTTTTGATTTTCGCGTGAGAAGGTTTCTTCGTTCTTTGTGCCATTGCTTTTCTTTCACTCCCACATTTCTGCGTTTGGGTCTGTGATTGTTTTACACACTCTCTTATGTTGTGGATTGCATCGATTATTGAGTGTCACGACCCTAATACTGTACCTTATTTACCCTTATTTTACCGTACAATTTTTCATTTTCCTTTATCCTTAGCATTTATGCGGAAAACAATTAATAAGACAATTTAAAATCACTTACATAAATAAATTAAAACAATTACAAAACAATTATTTAAAACCAATACGTACCCAAACACCTACAAAATACAACCTCAAAACCGACTCGAAACACAACTATACAAAGTACATTTTCATGAAAACGAATGCATGGTTCCGTTTTAAAAGTGTGACATATCCTCCTGTTTACAAAGAAAATACCAAGCAGTTCTATACCATTCAAATAATTGAATTAACAAAAACGCTTTTATAAACAGTTTGCCTAATCCTCTGCACATCAATCTATCAGAATACCAACCTATCAACTATCATCAAACAATCCCATAAACTTTACAAAAACAGTTTATAAACAGGTCCAATGAAAACGTTTTAAAACATCGAATACGAATCTAACACCTAACCAGATCCAAGCATCCTATAATTTCTATACAAACGTATCCCACACTCTCAAAATCTATACATACTGTCCCCACGGGTTAGGTAAGCGTCGACTGCGCCAGCACACTCCGCGAGCCATCCTCCGTCAACTGCCATCACTCCTCGGGTGGAGGGATCTCGTAGTCACCTGTAACGGGATCACCTACACCATACAGACATCTATGAGATAAAAATCTCAGTAAGCTACGTAAATGCAGATGCGTGCGTGCGTATGCCATTCAGAAAACATGCAGATTTCAGATTCATATACGATTACAGATTCATTACATCACAGACAGATTGTTACCGAGATATCAGCTTATAATGGAATGGATACATCCCGCGGTCGGACTACCACTTTCGATTTAGAGGAGGGGGGTACATGCTCACAACCCTACAGCCATGCCTGAGCCCATCTCGCGTAACCAGATACAATTACGTAGATTAATTACAGATGTTCATTTCTTTTCTTAAAACGCGTGCAGAAATTCGTTTTCATGACATTTGAAATACGTGATGCATGAACAGATATAGACAGAAAGTAAACAATCAACATATATACCATCAAGACCAAAATAGAGTAACCTATAAACAATTTAAACCTAACTACCCAACCGAAGCGATTTAAAGCAACAATTCCTTAGGGATCCTCGATACGACATCGACGTATGGTGTAGACCGATTGGTCAGAGTAAGTCACGGAGACTTACCCTCGCGTCCTTGCAGCTTAAGCTCCGTCCACGAGCGTTATTTGTCTGAGGCAAAACCACAACAATTATCAATATCACGTGTTTTAAACTCCTAATCGTTCGAATTCAACAAAACCTTAACTAAGGAATTTTCCTAAAATATTAACCTAACTAATCGAAGTATTTAAACCACGATTAACGCTCGATAGTTAAAATCACAATTAATGAGTTTTCCTAAAAACCCGAAAATTCTCAAATTTAACATTTCCCGCAATTCACTTTAACGCCGTCCAATAACGTTCAATACGTCCTTTATATCGTTAATTACTATAAACCTATCAATTTCGGACCCTAATTTGGGTTCGGTAAAAATCGACCCGAAACTTCGAACGCGCGTAACTTTCGCGTCGGTTATCGGAATCAAACGATTCCAGCGGCCACGCGCTCCTCTAATAACCTATTTTAATCTGCCAAAAGGAATTTTAAACAATCGACCGTAGCTAGGTCAATTGCAGCAAAACCCGAATCTGCCCTAAACTGGAAATTTCACCATTTTCGGTTTTTCATCAATTCTCATCAATTTCCTCACCAATCAACTCTAATTAGCCTCAATTAGCCTAAACAAACCGAAATCACGAGCAACACACCGAAAAATCGAAATCCCCCAATTCGGGACTCTCAGATTTCGCTCAAATTGAGTACAACACGGCCAGGGCGACCTTCGCCGGCCTAGCCCGGTCATTTGACGCCGAGGCTAGCCAAAAATGGCCAGTGATCGGAGCTCAATCGAGCTCGACACCCTCGGCCTCCAAAAGAACCAAAAACAGGGCGAAGAATCAATTACCGGTTCGGTTCGTGCGCGAGACGGGAGATCGCACGTCGCCGTCGTCTGCCTGGAACGGCAAGAAATCGCCGGCGTTGGCTGTCGGAGGGGCGTCGCTCGTCTCTGTCGTCGGGCTGTCGTCGGGAGCTCGGGTCGCGGTGAAGACAGAATGGCTCGAGCCATTCTGTTTTCTTTTAATTAAAATTAAGATTTTAATTTTAATTTTATTTATTTCATTATTTGTTTTAATTAGTTTATTGATTTATTGAACGTCACTACCTCTCATGTTTTCAACCGTTTCGAATTTCTTATTTCACCAATAAATCCAACTTATTATCTGGGTTCTATTAAAACTGTCCGATCACAAATTGGACCTCGTTTACTATTTTTACTAAAACGTCCTTATATTACGAAAAGCGTATTTACTCGGAATATATCGATATTATCCCGAAAATTCCTTAAATTTCTTTAAAATTCCTATTAATTGTTAGGATCGTCTTGACGCTTTCTTTTCATAAAACGGACCTATTTGACATATTTACAAAAATGTCATCCTATATTAAAATAATAATATCCTCAAAAATCCGTACGAGTCGGATATTACATTCTACCCTCCTTATTTAGAATTTTGTCCTCAAAATTTTCCACAGCTTATAGTTCTTGACATTAACGTCTCTTATCTTGCGGCATTTTACTTCAGTTAATCGTCTGCACTTACGGTTCTTCTTCGTGGTTCTAACCAAAACCCTACTATATTCTCCAACCTTAGCCCTAACCTCATATTCTCTACTTTCGATTGGACTGTGTACGTCCTTACTCAAGTATTCAGCACAATTATATCCTTAAGTTTCCACTCGATTACCTAAACTTCTCAGTAATTTCGTTGGCTCAATCCATAACCGAAACGTATACCAACTCAAATTTCTACATTCCATCAAGTAACGATCCTTCATAATTATATCACCCATAAGATTCCCTAATCACCTACATTCTCAGGCAACCCATCGACCGTTGTAGGCTTCTCGACTAAGCTCCCATCACTATACATCATCAAAATATCTACAAGTCTAAACGAGCCTAACCGAGACCTAAAGTCCTCACTCTTTTAATATCCTCACTCTTTTATCGCATTTCCATACAACTCTCATCTTTCCTCAAACTAAGTTCATTTAGTTCTTTAAAATTTTTCTCAACTTTACTCATTCCAACGTTACCCTTGTAATTATGGTTGCAATACCACCCCCAATTACACCATGGCCCTAGCCACCTATCAGTACTGACAATTTCTACACATCCCTAAGGTTCTAAATCTTTCTAACTATACACTTTATCATTCAATCACTCCTACTCCCATTGACTTCACTTAGTCAATCATCAATTAATCTCCCAAACTTCACTCTTTTAACTTACCATGTTTCTTTCACTTGTTCTCAAGCCCATATATCATTGCTCCCAATCACCCCTAAGATCTCGATACTTATAACTATGCCTACTCTCTCACAGGATTCCTTCCTATAATACTTTCTTCTATTCTTCCTAATTGAGTTCTGAACACTTTTCTCAACTTCCTTACAACTGTTCATCTCACAACCTTCTCGTTTGTAAACTTGTTATAGTTAAGTTCACATTCCTAATCCAAACCTCCCTAATTTCTCAATCCTTACCCCTTTTCTCTTTAAAGCTCACTAACTAGCCTACTATCTTTCATTCCTTCTAGTCAGGTTCTAAATCTTTCTACTTGTCTTCTTTACAATAACTTGCCTAACAATTTTCTTGTTAGCAAACTTGTTGTAAGTAGACCTACATCCTCAAAGTTCTAAACTTTTCCAGCTTTACGCTCTATCGTTCGATTACTCATATGCACTTCGAGTTCCACTTAATAGTCATCACTTAAACTCTCCAGTCAATTCTTTCCTCAAAATCTGGAAATGACACTTCATTACGATCTACCACTCGGGTCCTTTAAACATTAAAGTTCCTACTTACATCTTGGAGGTAAGTCACAGGTTACGGTGTTTAACTTGAACTGTGTCAACCCTAGACTTACTATTCATCTCTTACCTTTCTAGATCAAAAGTTAGAAATCAACTACTCGTTACTTTTCCTAATTGGTACTCACTCTGCCGAATAACACGCACACATGACTTGACGCGTCTAATATTCACAGACCGCCCTTAGCTTAATTAAGTTTTCTCCCTTATCGCGTTGGTCGTAAACCTCACACATCAAAGAGAGAAACAAATCTCCCGTTTATCGACTAACCTTCTAAGGTGGCACGTATCTCCTAGTCAACGTCTAATTCTTGTAACTTAAGTACCACACTACATAAGATTCCCCTAGTCGGGTTTGAATATTATACTTGTCTACTTGACTCGCACGTAAATATTCTTCCAACCATCTTTTTGTTTGTGAACTTGTTGTAGGTAAGTTTACGCCTTTATTCCAATAATTTGAAACACCTCTTCTTTAATGATGACCTTCCTAGTTCCTCAAACACTAATGCTTCTACCTTCATCCTGGAGGTGGCCTCATGTTTGTGGCTCATAACTTAAATTGTACTAACTATAGATTCACAACTTAACTTCTATATCTTTGCTTCATAATCTAATCAAGTAACACTAATCGTCTGACGTGTCCCCAACTCGTCAATTATTCTTAACTTCTCCAAGTCTCCCCCTTACAGTGTGTCGATCATAGTCTTTTCACGAGCTGACAATTGTCCTTTATTTGCTAGGACTCTAGGACGGCACTTATTTCCTAGAGAATGACCAATGTCAGTAACCTGAGTATCACTTGCATATTACTTTTCATATAACTTCAACCATTTTCTGATTAGCTAGAGTATCTAGGTTTTTTTTTTTTAAGTTAAATCCAACTCTTATGTCTTAGCCCCGCATTCTTTGGTCGAGCAACATCGCAAGCCTGACGTGTTTACTACTCCTTGATCGCCCTTAACTTCACTAGGTCTCCCTTTATAGTATGTCGGCCGTAATCTTTCCGTGAATTAACAATCGCCCTTAATTGATTAGTCTTTCCAGTCGATACTTATCTCCTAAAGATCGGTCAAACTTTGTATCATGAGTATTACCTTTCGTATGACTTTAACCTTTCATTGTTTATCCCCCCAATAATTTGATTAGTCTTTCCAGTCGATACTTATCTCCTAAAGATCGGTCAAACTTTGTATCATGAGTATTACCTTTCGTATGACTTTAACCTTTCATTGTTTATCCCCCCAATAATTAAATCTAAACTTCAATTCTTGAATATCGCTTTCACCTATTCGCCTAGGTATTTCAAGCTTCTCATAGCTCTACGATCTACAAGGCTCAACTATAATTTTTATCTGCTTATGCGCACTATTTACACCTTTGCAATTCAGAGCATCATTCGATATGTTTATACCTAAGTTTCAAAACATCTAAGTTTCAAACCCCTCTCTGATTCGTCATACTCTAAAGCTCCAAAGGTTCGTCAACTGGGGTAAATTTCCATTTCTTTAAATCTTAGGTCTCATAAAATACACCCCTCTAATAGTAACTTGAATTCTAGGTGCACCATTTTCGTGATTAAGTCAAGCTAGTCCTATTAACACATAACTATCTTTCTATAGGCCTATGTCGTCCTGTATTTAACCTACGTCTTCTCGTCGAAATTCTCCAAAGAGTCTTTCTTACTCAACTCCAACTATTCCCTTTTTCCTTCATTTCCCAACCTACTCCGATCTATCGCAACATTATTACGGTCAAGTCCTTATGGTGATCTATCGTATCGTCTCAGTCGTCTTGATTATTCCCTTGACGCACCACATTTATAAATAACTCCTATAAAAATGTTTAAATAAACACTCTAAGAAACAGTAATTAAATAAAACTATAAACATACTTATAGTTGATGAAGAATGTCCGCGTAGTGGCTGTGCAGTCGAGCAGTCTACAGAACCGATTTTAAAACCCGGGGGCTCTGATACCATAACTGTCACAACCCTAATACTGTACCCTTATTTACCCTTATTTTACCGTACAAATTTTTCATTTTCTTTTATCCTTAGCATTTATGCGGAAAACAATTTAATAAGACAATTTAAAATCACTTACATAAATAAATTAAAACAATTACAAAACAATTATTTAAACCAATACGTACCCAAACACCTACAAAATACAACCTCAAAACCGACTCGAAACACAACTATACAAAATACATTTTCATGAAAACGAACTGCATGGTTCCGTTTAAAAGTGTTACATATCCTCCTGTTTACAAAGAAAATACCAAGCAGTTCTATACCATTCAAATAACTGAATTAACAAAAACGCTTTATAAACAGTTTGCCTAATCCTCTGCACATCAATCTATCAGAATACCAACCTATCAACTATCATCAAACAATCCCATAAAACTTTACAAAAACAGTTTATAAAACAGGTTCCAATGAAAACGTTTAAAACATCGAATACGAATCTAACACCTAACCAGATCCAAGCATCGTATAATTTCTATACAAACGTGTCCCACACTCTCAAAATCTATACATACTGTCCCCATGGGTCAGGTAAGCGTCGACTACGCCAGCACACTCCGCGAGCCATCCTCCGTCAACTGCCATCACTCCTCGGGTGGAGGGATCTCGTAGTCACCTGTAACGGGATCTCCTACACCATACAGACATCTATGAGATAAAAATCTCAGTAAGCTACGTAAATGCAGATGCGTGCGTGCGTATGCCATTCAGAAAACATGCAGATTTCAGATTCATATACCGATACAGATTCATTACATCACAGACAGATTGTTACCGAGATATCAGCCCTATAAATGGAAAGGATACATCCCGCGGTCGGACTACCACTTTCGATTTAGAGGAGGGGGGTACATGCTCACAAACCCTACAGCCATGCCTGAGCCCCATCTCGCGTAACCAGATACAGATTACGTAGATTAATTACAGATGTTCATTTCTTTTCTTAAACGCGTGCAGAAATTCGTTTTCATGACATTTAGAATACGTGATGCATGAACAGATATAGACAGAAAGTAAACAATCAACATATATACCATCAAGACCAAAATAGAGTAACCTATAAACAATTTAAACCTAACTACCCAACCGAAAGCGATTTAAGCAAACAATTCCTTAGGATCCTCGATACGACATCGAAGTATGGTGTAGACCGATTGGTCAGAGTAAGTCACGGAGACTTACCTCGCGTCCGTTGCAGCTTAAGCTCCGTCCACGAGCGTTATTTGTCTGAGGCAAAACCACAACAATTATCAATATCACGTGTTTAAACTCCTAATCGTTCGAATTCAACAAAACCTTAACTAAGGAATTTTCCTAAAATATTAACCTAACTAATCGAAGTATTTAAACAACGATTAACGCTCGATAGTTTAAAATCACAATTAATGAGTTTTCCTAAAAACCCGAAAATTCTCAAATTTAACATTTCCCGCAATTCACTTTAACGCCGTCCAATAACGTTCAATACGTCCTTTATATCGTTAATTACTATAAACCTATCAATTTCGGACCCTAATTTGGGTTCGGTAAAAACCGACCCGAAACTTCGAACGCGCGTAACTTTCGCGTCGGTTATCGGAATCGAACGATTCCAGCGGCCACGCGCTCCTATAATAACCTATTTTAATCTTCCAAAAGGAATTTTAAAACAATCGACCGTAGCTAGGTCAATTGCAGCAAAACCCGAATCTACCCTAAACTGGAAATTTCACCATTTTCGGTTTTTCATCAATTCTCATCAATTTCCTCACCAATCAACCCTAATTAGCCTCAATTAGCCTAAACAAACCGAAATCACGAGGCAACACACCGAGAACTGAAATCCCCCAATTCGGGACTCTCAGATTTTCGCTCAAATTGAGCACAACACGGCCAGGCGACCTTCGCCGGCCTAAGCCCGGTCATTTGACGCCGAGGCTAGCCAAAAATGGCCGGTGATCGGAGCTCAATCGAGCTCGACACCCTCGGCCTCCAAAAGAACCAAAAACAGGGCGAAGAATCAATTACCGGTTCGGTTCGTGCGCGAGACGGGCCGGAGATCGCACGTCGCCGTCGTCTGCCTGAGAACGGCGAGAAATCGCCGGCGTTGGCTGTCGGAGGGGCGTCGCTCGTCTCTGTCGTCGGGAGCTCGGGTCGCGGTGAAGAACAGAATGGCTTCGAGCCATTCTGTTTTCTTTTAATTAATATAAAGATTTTAATTTTAATTTTATTTATTCATTATTTGTTTTAATTAGTTATTGATTTATTGAACGTCACTACCTCTCATGTTTTCAACCGTTTCGAATTTCTTATTTCACCAATAAATCCAACTTATTATCTGGGTTCTATTAAACTGTCCGTTCACAAATCGGACCTCGTTTACTATTTTTACTAAAACGTCCTTTATATTACGAAAGCGTATTTACTCGGAATATATCGATATTATCCCGAAAATTCCTTAAATTTCTTTAAAATTCCTATTAATTGTTAGGATCGTCTTGATGCTTTCTTTTTGTAAAACGGTCCTGATTTGACATATTTACAAAAATGCCATCCTATATTAAAATAATAATATCCTCAAAAATCCGTACGAGTCGGATATTACATTGAGTGTGTTGTGTATTGCGTCCGAAGACAACGTTTTGGTGTTCCAGACGGTGTCCCAGGAGGAAAGCTTTCTTTGTTCTTCATTGAAGCGTAGTCTCGAGAGGAGACTTCATCCGAACTCAGGAGGAGTTCTATTTTTAGACAAGGGAGCTTGTCGTTCTTGATCGTGGGCGAGGGGATCTTACCATAACACGGATTCCGGGAGGAATCACAACAAGGGGATCTTGTTGTTTTCTAGATCTCGGGAGAGTTGATCTAAAGTCGAGGGGATCTCGCAAAAACAGTTTCCTTGGGAAAGTTAGCTAGAGGCGGTGACAAAGATAAGAGAGAGTCTTTATTTGTATAAGTCCAATTGTCTTGTAACTTTGTGAACTCAAAGAAAGGCTTTATATTTGGGCGTGGCCCCACAGACGTAGGCTGGTTACCGAACTGCGTAACAACCTCCTATCTCATTTATTTCTGCATATTTATATTGTTCGTCATTGCATCATTATTGGTGTCACATGTAACACCCTGTGTGACACTGCATAACTAATCGTAATCTTTCAATTGGTATCAGAGCTGGTCGCTTCTTTTTCTTAAGCGGGATCAGCAAGACAATATTATAGTTCGTGTGCGATGGACTCTATGAAAGAAGGAGGTTCTACAATGCGTCTGCCATTGTTGGATGGAAGTAATTATGCTTATTGGAAAGCAAGAATGAGGGCATTCATTAGAGCTATTGACGATAAGGCTTGGAGATCTATTTTAACAGGTTGGAATCACCCTATGAACACCGATGCAGAAGGTATTATATCTCCAAAACCCGAAGAAAATTAGACCGTAAATGAAGATGCTTTGGCACTTAGCAATTCAAAGGCTCTAAATGCTATTTTCAATGGTGTGGATCCAATTCAGTTCAGACTCATCTCCACATGCGAATCTGCAAAAAGGGCATAGGAAATTCTTCAAACCACCTATGAAGGAACATCTACGATAAAGTTGTCCAAAATGCAAATGTTAACCACTCGATTTGAGAATCTAAGGATGCAAGAAGATGAAACTATTGGCGAGTTCAACGCCAAATTATGTGACATAGCTAATGAAGCGTTTGCTCTCGGTGAGATGTTTTTCGAAGAAAAACTTTAAGGTCTTTGCCACAACGGTTTGCCTATAAAGTCACTGCCATAGAAGAAGCCAAAGATGTCTCTAAAACGAAGCTAGAAGAGTTGATGGGATCTCTTAGAACTTTCGAGATGAATCTTGGAGGAGACACCGAAATAAAGAAGGCAAAGGGAGTTCTTTTTAAAATAGAGTTACAGAATTACAACGAGCATGATGAAGATGACTTGGAGGAGTCTCTAGCCCTGCTATAAAAGAATTTCAACAGAGTTTTGAAGAGATTTGGAAGAAATACTCGCGGTGTCAGACAGGGTGTCACAGACTTTAAAAATGTTTCTTCAAGCAACAAGAAGCACAGAGAAGAAACTTATGTATCTGATCAACCATTTAAGAACAAAGGTATTCAGTGTAGAGAGTGTGAAGGTTTCGGGCATATACAAGCAGAATGTGCTAATATCTTAAAGAAAAAGAAGAATTCTCTGAATGTAACCTGGAGTGAGGATGAGTTAGAGAAGGAAGATAAATTTCAGAGTAACCATGTGGCACTTGTTGGAAAGGCAGAACGTGAAGAAAACGATGGTGTTAAACCCAGTGTCACAGACAGTTTTTCCAATAGTAGTGATGAAGACGAAGAACCAGTTACAGAATAAGATCTTATTGGAGAATACAAGTTTCTACATGAGAAATGGACCGTGCTTGTGAAAGTAAATCAGCTTCTACACATTCATATTAGAAATTTGAAAGATGATAAGAATGATCTTCAAAATGCTATTGATGATTTGGAGACCAAGCTGAAAACGAGTCAGGATGAAGTTAATGATCTAACCAATGAGATAAGTCTCATGAAAAGGAATGTCAAAATGCTGAATTCGGGTTCGTCTAAACTTGATCATATTCTAAACATTGGCAAATCAAGTGTAAATCGGTCTGGATTGGGGTTCAAAGGTGAAAGTTCTGTTTCATAGACGACAGCTGTAAAGGAAAAACACTCGGTGATGAATTTCGTAAGGGCAAGCTCGGTGTCAGACAAGGGATTTGATTACAAAGGAAAGCAGGTTGCCAACAGAATGCCAAGAACTAACAGAAAATCAAATTCCTATAACTTCTATCATGGCTCAAGCAGTAAAGGTAACAAATATGTTTCTATATGTCATTATTGCCAACATCGTGGTCATATTCGTCCTAAATGCTTCAATTATCTTGCGGATCTAAGACTTGGTACTGTTAGAAATGCTTCTTCTTACAGATTCCCTTATCAGAAATAGGTGATGAAATCAAGTTTGAAGTGTAATGTTACACATCTTTCACTAAAAGCAACCAGAACTAATGCATGGTATTTTGATAGCGGATGTTCTAGACAAATGACAGGGAAAGAGAGATATTTGAAGGATATTATACCCGAATTTGTGGGAAAAGTAACATTCGGCAACGATGTCTCAACGGATGTAATTGAAAGGGGAACGTTGAATGTTCTTGGTTTACCAAAGTTGAGTAATATTTTATTGGTAAATGGTCTGAAATCTAATCTAATCTAATCAGTATTAGCTAGCTTTGTGATCAAGAATTGAATGTACAATTCACAAGAGAAAAATGTGTGGTGTACGATCAAAACAACAAATGTGTTATTGAAGGAGTTCGATCATCAGACAATTGCTATCTTATTTTTTCCTCGTCTACCTGCCTTCGGTCGAGTATGGAAGATACTATTGTATGGCATAAAAAATTGGGACATGTTAATTTCAGAATGCTTGAAAAGATTATTTCGAAAGGTGCTGTACGAGGAATTCTTGTATTAAAGTTTGATGAAGAAAAATTATGTAGACCATGTCAAATCAGAAAGTAAACCAAGGTCTCACACCTGATGTCACACTCATCCACAACTACCCGGGCACTTGAATTACTCCACATGGATCTAATGGGGCCAATTCCTGTTGAAAGTGTTGGACAAAAATGATATGTCTTCATTACTATTGATGATTTTTCACGCTACACATGGGTGGAATTTCTTAGAGAAAAGTCTGACACTTTTAGAACCATCAAATCAATGTGTACTAGACTTCAACGTGAAAAAGATTGTGTTATCTTGAAGATTATTTGAATTCGCAGTGACCATGGAAGAGAGTTTGAAAATTATGATTTCTCGGATTTCTGTAAACACCTAGGGATTGCTCATGAATTCTCGGCACCAAAGACTCCTCAACAAAAAAGAATCGTTGAAAGGAAGAACCGTACATTAGCTGAAATGACTCAAGTAATGCTACATGAAAGTGATGTTCCTCAAAAGTTCTGGGCTGAAGCTATGAGTACTGCTTGTTATACCATAAATTGGGTGTATCTCCGTGGCAAAACTTCTATGACACCCTATGAGATATGGAAAGGTAAGACTCCGAATCTTCATTATTTTCATCCATTTGGCAGCATCTGTTTTGTGTTGAATGATAGGGAACACAGGGGGAAACTTGATCCTAAGAGTGATGAGGCTATCTTTCTCGGTTATGCTGCAAATAGCCGTGCTTATTGAGTTTACAACAAAAGAACTCGAACTGTTATCGAATCTGCAAAGGTTCAAGTAGACGACTCTTTAGATACAATATATGTAACACCCCTAATTCCGTACCCGTATTTCCGTAATAAATTTTTCACTTTATACTTTTTACTTTTCTATGCTTTAAATAAAACTTTGTGCGGAATAAAAACTGAAGTTGAAAACAGAACTGAAATCGGAATTAAATTTGAACCTTAAAAGCATTTAAAACAAACTATAAAACAATTAAAAACTTAAAAACATTAATTAAAAACATTTAAAATCATTCAGAAAAGGGGAGGGCAGAATCGGAAATCTGCCCTCAGAATGTAGCAGCGATCGGGCGCTGCTAATTACAGCGCACGATCGCTGCATGCGCTGCACAATGCAGCGCACGATCGCTGCATGTGCAGCGCCTGATCGCTGCACGCAGCGATCATTGCTGCTGCCGCGTCCCCCACGGCGCCCAGTCGCCGACCCCTCTCTCAGCGATCGCTGACAGCGATCAGCGCACATGCGCTTTCATGTTGAAGCACCTCACGTCTTCCTTGCTTCGATTCTTTTCTTTTCTATCAATTAGGCTCTCGGAACCTCAAAAAATCCAGAGAGCAGATCGCTTTGTCTCTACCAATAGTGGGCTAGTGGTCCCTACCACAGAAACTACCGCCTAAAATTTTCGGAGTTCAAGAGTTCGACCGCATTGAACAATGCAGAAATTCTATAGAACTATAAGTTTTTGACCGATAATGCTAGTGTTCGATTGCAGGATCAAATCAGAAATTCTTAGAGCCTTAAGTGTCACTGAAAGCCAAGTGTCCCAACCGGTTGTTGAACAACTTTTAAACTAACACACAACGTCAAAAAGTGTCGATCGAGCAAGAGGAAGTGTCGACCGCACTAGTGTTTTCTAAGACCCCTTATAATAGAAAAATGAAGACCTGCAAAGTTACTAATCTGCAAAATTTCAATGAAGTCTGTGGCCGAATCAAAACTTGAGACTCTCTTTCCTTCAATTGATCTCTCACCTCTCGTAGTTTTCATCACTTGTGATTGTATGCATTGAGAGTATGTGAAACTTTTGTATTCAGCGATATTTTGATCTCATTACTAGTTGTGAACGTGTAAGGGTGACACCCTAAAGAGTTTTGGGTAAGGCATTATTAACAATCCCAGAAATCTGTAATCTCCGCTGTAACAAAATATTAATATTTTTAAAAAAATGTAAATGACATTTTTGTTAATTGGTCAAATCAATTCCATTTTGTAAAAGAAAGCGTTTTATGATTCCTAAATGATTAATAAGATTTTAAAGAAATATCGGGAATTTTTAGGAAGTTTAACGCTAAT
>CM039506.1:32494726-32567645 GCA_022432975.1 Begonia masoniana
CTTAATAATGAGAACGACTGTATTGAGGACCCATAACCTTCAAGGACCTAATACTACTTAGTCATGCGTTTGATGGAGTAGAAGAAACTTCACTTCAATCGTTTGTTCCCAACGAACTGAACGTACCAAGCAATAAGGTTAAATCTTTTACATGACTTAGTTTAGAACTAATTTCCCATACCTTGAAGGGAGAGAAACGACGTGTTATTGAAAACCTAACCTTCAAGGACGCATAAAATAATAACTTATTAATGCGTTTGAGGAATATAAGAAACTTCCACTTCAATCGATTTTTGTTTCCAAACTAACTGAACCGTATCATCAATGAGGTTAACTGTTACATGACTTGTTGTTATAACCAGGTTATCCATTTATCCTTTCAAGGATTTAACTTGAAGTGATTGAGAACAACGTGTATTAGACCCAATAACCATCAAGACCGTCGTAATTAATACTTAGTATGCACTTGATGTGTATGAACTTCACTTCAATCGATGTTGTCCAAACGAATGAACGTATCAAGCAATGAGTTATCTGTTACCATGACATGTGGTTAGAAACCGAAGTATCCATTGCACCTTCAAGGGTTAACTTGAAGTGTGAAACGACGTGTATGAGTATCCAATAACTTCCAAGACGCGTATTTTTTTTAAAGGTTTTTCTTAGTAATATGCGTTTTCATGTATAAAAGAAACTTCACTTCATCGATTTTGTTCCAAAACGAACTGAACGTTTTTTTTTTTTTGGACTTTTAGGCAAAACGAAAGTTGTGGCCAAGACTTAAAGTTTTTCTTCGAAAACATCTCACCGAGAGCAAACGCTTCATTAGCTATGTCACATAATTTGGCGTTGAACTCGCCAATAGTTTCATCTTCTTGCATCCTTAGATTCTCAAATCGAGTGGTTAACATTTGCATTTTGGACAACTTTATCGTAGATGTTCCTTCATAGGTGGTTTGAAGAATTTCCTATGCCCTTTTTGCAGATTCGCATGTGGAGATGAGTCTGAACTGAATTGGATCCACACCATTGAAAATAGCATTTAGAGCCTTTGAATTGCTAAGTGCCAAAGCATCTTCATTTACGGTCTAATTTTCTTCGGGTTTTGGAGATATAATACCTTCTGCATCGGTGTTCATAGGGTGATTCCAACCTGTTAAAATAGATCTCCAAGCCTTATCGTCAATAGCTCTAATGAATGCCCTCATTCTTGCTTTCCAATAAGCATAATTACTTCCATCCAACAATGGCAGACGCATTGTAGAACCTCCTTCTTTCATAGAGTCCATCGCACACGAACTATAATATTGTCTTGCTGATCCCGCTTAAGAAAAAGAAGCGACCAGCTCTGATACCAATTGAAAGATTACGATTAGTTATGCAGTGTCACACAGGGTGTTACATGTGACACCAATAATGAATGCAATGACGAACAATATAAATATGCAGAAATAAATGAGATAGGAGGTTGTTAACGCAGTTCGGTAACCAGCCTACGTCTGTGGGGCCACGCCCAAATATAAAGCCTTTCTTTGAGTTCACAAAGTTACAAGACAATTGGACTTATACAAATAAAGACTCTCTCTTATCTTTGTCACCGCCTCTAGCTAACTTTCCCAAGGAAACTGTTTTTGCGAGATCCCCTCGACTTTAGATCAACCTCTCCCGAGATCTAGAAAACAACAAGATCCCCTTGTTGTTGATTCCTCCCGGAATCCGTGTTATGGTAAGATCCCCTCGCCCACGATCAAGAACGACAAGCTCCCCTTGTCTAAAAATAGAACTCCTCCTGAGTTCGGATGAAGTCTCCTCTCGAGACTAAGCTTCAATGAAGAACAAAGAAAGCTTTCCTCCTGGGACACCGTCTGGAACACCAAAACGTTGTCTTCGGACGCAATACACAACACACTCAATGTAATATCCGACTCGTACGGATTTTTGAGGATATTATTATTTTAATATAGGATGGCATTTTTGTAAATATGTCAAATCAGGACCGTTTTACAAAAAGAAAGCATCAAGACGATCCTAACAATTAATAGGAATTTTAAAGAAATTTAAGGAATTTTCGGGATAATATCGATATATTCCGAGTAAATACGCTTTTCGTAATATAAAGGACGTTTTAGTAAAAATAGTAAACGAGGTCCGATTTGTGAACGGACAGTTTTAATAGAACCCAGATAATAAGTTGGATTTATTGGTGAAATAAGAAATTCGAAACGGTTGAAAACATGAGAGGTAGTGACGTTCAATAAATCAATAAACTAATTAAAACAAATAATGAAATAAATAAAATTAAAATTAAAATCTTTATATTAATTAAAAGAAAACAGAATGGCTCGAAGCCATTCTGTTCTTCACCGCGACCCGAGCTCCCGACGACAGAGACGAGCGACGCCCCTCCGACAGCCAACGCCGGCGATTTCTCGCCGTTCTCAGGCAGACGACGGCGACGTGCGATCTCCGGCCCGTCTCGCGCACGAACCGAACCGGTAATTGATTCTTCGCCCTGTTTTTGGTTCTTTGGAGGCCGAGGGTGTCGAGCTCGATTGAGCTCCGATCACCGGCCATTTTTGGCTAGCCTCGGCGTCAAATGACCGGGCTTAGGCCGGCGAAGGTCGCCTGGCCGTGTTGTGCTCAATTTGAGCGAAAATCTGAGAGTCCCGAATTGGGGGATTTCAGTTCTCGGTGTGTTGCCTCGTGATTTCGGTTTGTTTAGGCTAATTGAGGCTAATTAGGGTTGATTGGTGAGGAAATTGATGAGAATTGATGAAAAACCGAAAATGGTGAAATTTCCAGTTTAGGGTAGATTCGGGTTTTGCTGCAATTGACCTAGCTACGGTCGATTGTTTTAAAATTCCTTTTGGAAGATTAAAATAGGTTATTATAGGAGCGCGTGGCCGCTGGAATCGTTCGATTCCGATAACCGACGCGAAAGTTACGCGCGTTCGAAGTTTCGGGTCGGTTTTTACCGAACCCAAATTAGGGTCCGAAATTGATAGGTTTATAGTAATTAACGATATAAAGGACGTATTGAACGTTATTGGACGGCGTTAAAGTGAATTGCGGGAAATGTTAAATTTGAGAATTTTCGGGTTTTTAGGAAAACTCATTAATTGTGATTTTAAACTATCGAGCGTAATCGTTGTTTAAATACTTCGATTAGTTAGGTTAATATTTTAGGAAAATTCCTTAGTTAAGGTTTTGTTGAATTCGAACGATTAGGAGTTTAAACACGTGATATTGATAATTGTTGTGGTTTTGCCTCAGACAAATAACGCTCGTGGACGGAGCTTAAGCTGCAACGGACGCGAGGTAAGTCTCCGTGACTTACTCTGACCAATCGGTCTACACCATACTTCGATGTCGTATCGAGGATCCCTAAGGAATTGTTTGCTTTAAATCGCTTTCGGTTGGGTAGTTAGGTTTAAATTGTTTATAGGTTACTCTATTTTGGTCTTGATGGTATATATGTTGATTGTTTACTTTCTGTCTATATCTGTTCATGCATCACGTATTTCAAATGTCATGAAACGAATTTCTGCACGCGTTTTTAAGAAAAGAAATGAACATCTGTAATTAATCTACGTAATCTGTATCTGGTTACGCGAGATGGGGCTCAGGCATGGCTGTAGGGTTTGTGAGCATGTACCCCCCTCCTCTAAATCGAAAGTGGTAGTCCGACCGCGGGATGTATCCTTTCCATTTATAGGGCTGATATCTCGGTAACAATCTGTCTGTGATGTAATGAATCTGTATCGGTATATGAATCTGAAATCTGCATGTTTTCTGAATGGCATACGCACGCACGCATCTGCATTTACGTAGCTTACTGAGATTTTTATCTCATAGATGTCTGTATGGTGTAGGAGATCCCGTTACAGGTGACTACGAGATCCCTCCACCCGAGGAGTGATGGCAGTTGACGGAGGATGGCTCGCGGAGTGTGCTGGCGTAGTCGACGCTTACCTGACCCATGGGGACAGTATGTATAGATTTTGAGAGTGTGGGACACGTTTGTATAGAAATTATACGATGCTTGGATCTGGTTAGGTGTTAGATTCGTATTCGATGTTTTAAACGTTTTCATTGGAACCTGTTTTATAAACTGTTTTTGTAAAGTTTTATGGGATTGTTTGATGATAGTTGATAGGTTGGTATTCTGATAGATTGATGTGCAGAGGATTAGGCAAACTGTTTATAAAGCGTTTTTGTTAATTCAGTTATTTGAATGGTATAGAACTGCTTGGTATTTTCTTTGTAAACAGGAGGATATGTAACACTTTTAAACGGAACCATGCAGTTCGTTTTCATGAAAATGTATTTTGTATAGTTGTGTTTCGAGTCGGTTTTGAGGTTGTATTTTGTAGGTGTTTGGGTACGTATTGGTTTAAATAATTGTTTTGTAATTGTTTTAATTTATTTATGTAAGTGATTTTAACTTGTCTTATTAAATTGTTTTCCGCATAAATGCTAAGGATAAAAGAAAATGAAAAATTTGTACGGTAAAATAAGGGTAAATAAGGGTACAGTATTAGGGTTGTGACAGTTATGGTATCAGAGCCCCCGGGTTTTAAAATCGGTTCTGTAGACTGCTCGACTGCACAGCCACTACGCGGACATTCTTCATCAACTATAAGTATGTTTATAGTTTTATTTAATTACTGTTTCTTAGAGTGTTTATTTAAACATTTTTATAGGAGTTATTTATAAATGTGGTGCGTCAAGGGAATAATCAAGACGACTGAGACGATACGATAGATCACCATAAGGACTTGACCGTAATAATGTTGCGATAGATCGGAGTAGGTTGGGAAATGAAGGAAAAAGGGAATAGTTGGAGTTGAGTAAGAAAGACTCTTTGGAGAATTTCGACGAGAAGACGGTAGGTTAAATACAGGACGACATAGGCCTATAGAAAGATAGTTATGTGTTAATAGGACTAGCTTGACTTAATCACGAAAATGGTGCACCTAGAATTCAAGTTACTATTAGAGGGGTGTATTTTATGAGACCTAAGATTTAAAGAAATGGAAATTTACCCCAGTTGACGAACCTTTGGAGCTTTAGAGTATGACGAATCAGAGAGGGGTTTGAAACTTAGATGTTTTGAACTTAGGTATAAACATATCGAATGATGCTCTGAATTGCAAAGGTGTAAATAGTGCGCATAAGCAGATAAAATTATAGTTGAGCCTTGTAGATCGTAGAGCTATGAGAAGCTTGAAATACCTAGGCGAATAGGTGAAAGCGATATTCAAGAATTGAAGTTTAGATTTAATTATTGGGGGGATAAACAATGAAAGGTTAAAGTCATACGAAAGGTAATACTCATGATACAAAGTTTGACCGATCTTTAGGAGATAAGTATCGACTGGAAAGACTAATCAAATTATTGGGGGGATAAACAATGAAAGGTTAAAGTCATACGAAAGGTAATACTCATGATACAAAGTTTGACCGATCTTTAGGAGATAAGTATCGACTGGAAAGACTAATCAATTAAGGGCGATTGTTAATTCACGGAAAGATTACGGCCGACATACTATAAAGGGAGACCTAGTGAAGTTAAGGGCGATCAAGGAGTAGTAAACACGTCAGGCTTGCGATGTTGCTCGACCAAAGAATGCGGGGCTAAGACATAAGAGTTGGATTTAACTTAAAAAAAAAACCTAGATACTCTAGCTAATCAGAAAATGGTTTGAAGTTATATGAAAAGTAATATGCAAGTGATACTCAGGTTACTGACATTGGTCATTCTCTAGGAAATAAGTGCCGTCCTAGAGTCCTAGCAAATAAAGGACAATTGTCAGCTCGTGAAAAGACTATGATCGACACACTGTAAGGGGGAGACTTGGAGAAGTTAAGAATAATTGACGAGTTGGGGACACGTCAGACGATTAGTGTTACTTGATTAGATTATGAAGCAAAGATATAGAAGTTAAGTTGTGAATCTATAGTTAGTACAATTTAAGTTATGAGCCACAAACATGAGGCCACCTCCAGGATGAAGGTAGAAGCATTAGTGTTTGAGGAACTAGGAAGGTCATCATTAAAGAAGAGGTGTTTCAAATTATTGGAATAAAGGCGTAAACTTACCTACAACAAGTTCACAAACAAAAAGATGGTTGGAAGAATATTTACGTGCGAGTCAAGTAGACAAGTATAATATTCAAACCCGACTAGGGGAATCTTATGTAGTGTGGTACTTAAGTTACAAGAATTAGACGTTGACTAGGAGATACGTGCCACCTTAGAAGGTTAGTCGATAAACGGGAGATTTGTTTCTCTCTTTGATGTGTGAGGTTTACGACCAACGCGATAAGGGAGAAAACTTAATTAAGCTAAGGGCGGTCTGTGAATATTAGACGCGTCAAGTCATGTGTGCGTGTTATTCGGCAGAGTGAGTACCAATTAGGAAAAGTAACGAGTAGTTGATTTCTAACTTTTGATCTAGAAAGGTAAGAGATGAATAGTAAGTCTAGGGTTGACACAGTTCAAGTTAAACACCGTAACCTGTGACTTACCTCCAAGATGTAAGTAGGAACTTTAATGTTTAAAGGACCCGAGTGGTAGATCGTAATGAAGTGTCATTTCCAGATTTTGAGGAAAAGAATTGACTGGAGAGTTTAAGTGATGACTAATTAAGTGGAACTCGAAGTGCATATGAGTAATCGAACGATAGAGCGTAAAGCTGGAAAAGTTTAGAACTTTGAGGATGTAGGTCTACTTACAACAAGTTTGCTAACAAGAAAATTGTTAGGCAAGTTATTGTAAAGAAGACAAGTAGAAAGATTTAGAACCTGACTAGAAGGAATGAAAGATAGTAGGCTAGTTAGTGAGCTTTAAAGAGAAAAGGGGTAAGGATTGAGAAATTAGGGAGGTTTGGATTAGGAATGTGAACTTAACTATAACAAGTTTACAAACGAGAAGGTTGTGAGATGAACAGTTGTAAGGAAGTTGAGAAAAGTGTTCAGAACTCAATTAGGAAGAATAGAAGAAAGTATTATAGGAAGGAATCCTGTGAGAGAGTAGGCATAGTTATAAGTATCGAGATCTTAGGGGTGATTGGGAGCAATGATATATGGGCTTGAGAACAAGTGAAAGAAACATGGTAAGTTAAAAAGAGTGAAGTTTGGGAGATTAATTGATGATTGACTAAGTGAAGTCAATGGGAGTAGGAGTGATTGAATGATAAAGTGTATAGTTAGAAAGATTTAGAACCTTAGGGATGTGTAGAAATTGTCAGTACTGATAGGTGGCTAGGGCCATGGTGTAATTGGGGGTGGTATTGCAACCATAATTACAAGGGTAACGTTGGAATGAGTAAAGTTGAGAAAAATTTTAAAGAACTAAATGAACTTAGTTTGAGGAAAGATGAGAGTTGTATGGAAATGCGATAAAAGAGTGAGGATATTAAAAGAGTGAGGACTTTAGGTCTCGGTTAGGCTCGTTTAGACTTGTAGATATTTTGATGATGTATAGTGATGGGAGCTTAGTCGAGAAGCCTACAACGGTCGATGGGTTGCCTGAGAATGTAGGTGATTAGGGAATCTTATGGGTGATATAATTATGAAGGATCGTTACTTGATGGAATGTAGAAATTTGAGTTGGTATACGTTTCGGTTATGGATTGAGCCAACGAAATTACTGAGAAGTTTAGGTAAATCGAGTGGAAACTTAAGGATATAATTGTGCTGAATACTTGAGTAAGGACGTACACAGTCCAATCGAAAGTAGAGAATATGAGGTTAGGGCTAAGGTTGGAGAATATAGTAGGGTTTTGGTTTAGAACCACGAAGAAGAACCGTAAGTGCAGACGATTAACTGAAGTAAAATGCCGCAAGATAAGAGACGTTAATGTCAAGAACTATAAGCTGTGGAAAATTTTGAGGACAAAATTCTAAATAAGGAGGGTAGAATGTAATATCCGACTCGTACGGATTTTTGAGGATATTATTATTTTAATATAGGATGACATTTTTGTAAATATGTCAAATAGGTCCGTTTTATGAAAAGAAAGCGTCAAGACGATCCTAACAATTAATAGGAATTTTAAAGAAATTTAAGGAATTTTCGGGATAATATCGATATATTCCGAGTAAATACGCTTTTCGTAATATAAAGGACGTTTTAGTAAAAATAGTAAACGAGGTCCAATTTGTGATCGGACAGTTTTAATAGAACCCAGATAATAAGTTGGATTTATTGGTGAAATAAGAAATTCGAAACGGTTGAAAACATGAGAGGTAGTGACGTTCAATAAATCAATAAACTAATTAAAACAAATAATGAAATAAATAAAATTAAAATTAAAATCTTAATTTTAATTAAAAGAAAACAGAATGGCTCGAAGCCATTCTGTTCTTCACCGCGACCCGAGCTCCCGACGACAGCCCGACGACAGAGACGAGCGACGCCCCTCCGACAGCCAACGCCGGCGATTTCTTGCCGTTCTCAGGCAGACGACGGCGACGTGCGATCTCCCGTCTCGCGCACGAACCGAACCGGTAATTGATTCTTCGCCCTGTTTTTGGTTCTTTTGGAGGCCGAGGGTGTCGAGCTCGATTGAGCTCCGATCACTGGCCATTTTTGGCTAGCCTCGGCGTCAAATGACCGGGCTTAGGCCGGCGAAGGTCGCCTGGCCGTGTTGTACTCAATTTGAGCGAAATCTGAGAGTCCCGAATTGGGGGATTTCGATTTTCGGTGTGTTGCCTCGTGATTTCGGTTTGTTTAGGCTAATTGAGGCTAATTAGAGTTGATTGGTGAGGAAATTGATGAGAATTGATGAAAAACCGAAAATGGTGAAATTTCCAGTTTAGGGCAGATTCGGGTTTTGCTGCAATTGACCTAGCTACGGTCGATTGTTTTAAAATTCCTTTTGGCAGATTAAAATAGGTTATTAGAGGAGCGCGTGGCCGCTGGAATCGTTTGATTCCGATAACCGACGCGAAAGTTACGCGCGTTCGAAGTTTCGGGTCGATTTTTACCGAACCCAAATTAGGGTCCGAAATTGATAGGTTTATAGTAATTAACGATATAAAGGACGTATTGAACGTTATTGGACGGCGTTAAAGTGAATTGCGGGAAATGTTAAATTTGAGAATTTTCGGGTTTTTAGGAAAACTCATTAATTGTGATTTTAAACTATCGAGCGTTAATCGTTGTTTAAATACTTCGATTAGTTAGGTTAATATTTTAGGAAAATTCCTTAGTTAAGGTTTTGTTGAATTCGAACGATTAGGAGTTTAAACACGTGATATTGATAATTGTTGTGGTTTTGCCTCAGACAAATAACGCTCGTGGACGGAGCTTAAGCTGCAACGGACGCGAGGTAAGTCTCCGTGACTTACTCTGACCAATCGGTCTACACCATACTTCGATGTCGTATCGAGGATCCCTAAGGAATTGTTTGCTTTAAATCGCTTTCGGTTGGGTAGTTAGGTTTAAATTGTTTATAGGTTACTCTATTTTGGTCTTGATGGTATATATGTTGATTGTTTACTTTCTGTCTATATCTGTTCATGCATCACGTATTTCAAATGTCATGAAAACGAATTTCTGCACGCGTTTTAAGAAAAGAAATGAACATCTGTAATTAATCTACGTAATCTGTATCTGGTTACGCGAGATGGGGCTCAGGCATGGCTGTAGGGTTTGTGAGCATGTACCCCCCTCCTCTAAATCGAAAGTGGTAGTCCGACCGCGGGATGTATCCATTCCATTTATAAGGCTGATATCTCGGTAACAATCTGTCTGTGATGTAATGAATCTGTATCGGTATATGAATCTGAAATCTGCATGTTTTCTGAATGGCATACGCACGCACGCATCTGCATTTACGTAGCTTACTGAGATTTTTATCTCATAGATGTCTGTATGGTGTAGGTGATCCCGTTACAGGTGACTACGAGATCCCTCCACCCGAGGAGTGATGGCAGTTGACGGAGGATGGCTCGCGGAGTGTGCTGGCGCAGTCGACGCTTACCTAACCCGTGGGGACAGTATGTATAGATTTTGAGAGTGTGGGATACGTTTGTATAGAAATTATAGGATGCTTGGATCTGGTTAGGTGTTAGATTCGTATTCGATGTTTTAAACGTTTTCATTGGAACCTGTTTTATAAACTGTTTTTGTAAAGTTTTATGGGATTGTTTGATGATAGTTGATAGGTTGGTATTCTGATAGATTGATGTGCAGAGGATTAGGCAAACTGTTTATAAAGCGTTTTTGTTAATTCAATTATTTGAATGGTATAGAACTGCTTGGTATTTTCTTTGTAAACAGGAGGATATGTCACACTTTTAAACGGAACCATGCAGTTCGTTTTCATGAAAATGTACTTTGTATAGTTGTGTTTCGAGTCGGTTTTGAGGTTGTATTTTGTAGGTGTTTGGGTACGTATTGGTTTAAATAATTGTTTTGTAATTGTTTTAATTTATTTATGTAAGTGATTTTAAATTGTCTTATTAAATTGTTTTCCGCATAAATGCTAAGGATAAAGGAAAATGAAAAATTTGTACGGTAAAATAAGGGTAAATAAGGGTACAGTATTAGGGTCGTGACACTCAATAAATCGATGCAATCCACAACATAAGAAGAGTGTGTAAAACAATCACAGACCCAAACGCAGAAATGTTGGGAGTGAAAGAAAAGCAATGGCACAAAGAACGAAGAAACCTTCTCACGCGAAAATCAAAACTCCGTCGTCAACAGCTTTCACATAAACGAAAGCTTTAAATATCATTGGTAGCTTCCATATCTTCGATTCAGTAAGTTACCAAATTAGATATAACGTCGCAAGAATTAAGGAAAACAAATCTTAACAAATTCAATTGAGTGACACACCGTGTGACACTTTAGAAAAGTATCGCTAATTTCCTTGATATGGCTCCGAAAATTTAGGTAAGCAACCCACGATTCATGTTATCTCGAAACCTAACAGATTTCACAAAATCTCCATTAAATCGGTTTACCAAAATAAAGTTTTCCAAAAAGCAAATGTGTAGCGACCCTAACCGTGAAGCTTTGCAAAAACCGAACAATAACCTTCCAAAGCTATAGAATCATACCTAGGGTTGCGAGAGGAGGAGAAAACACGAAGAAAACGAGTCGAAGGGGGGAGGAGAAGTTGCCGAAAATGCAAACGCCGGAGGAGGGCGATAAAAATTCACCTGGAGGAAAACATAGAGAGGATCGCGAATGAGGGAGAAGAGAAAAGAGGAAATATGTAATTTTAATAAAATTTGACTTTGCAAATTACCATTTTGCCCTTCCTTTGATTTTCTATTTTTTTCGTCATTTGTTTTGTTAATTAGCTGACGATTCGGTTTCTCCAAATTTCCTTATTTTACCAAAAACTTCAACTTATTATCAAGGTTCTATTAAAACAGTCCGTTCGTAATTCGGACTCCGTTTACTATTTTTACCAAAATATCCTTTATATTACGATAAACGTAATTCTCGTAAAATTAGCGTTAAACTCTTAAAATTCTCAAAATTTTCTTAAAATCCTTATTAATTATTAGGATCCTAATAACGCTTTCTTTTCGCAAAATAGACTTGATTTGACATATATTCAAAAATACCATCAACATTAAAATATTAATATCCCGTAAAGCCGGGTATTACAAAGTGCCTTTATCTATTTCAATAAGTTTCCTATTATTCTTGTTTCCTTATTTTTCTCTTCCACAGAATCTTCATGATTGTTAATATGAAGCCATCCAATAATCAGAATGCAATATTTATTGATCATCAAGAAATAAATTATCAATTTGGAAAAATATATTATCTCCATAAATATATATAAATATTGTCAAATAATCAATGCCAACTTATATGCAATATCTTTGCATTTACACTGACAAACAACAATAGATTTCACCAATAACAGAACACAAAAATCACAATTAACCTAAAAAATATTCCTAACAGAATATGCACTAGTCAAGTTTCATCAAAACCATTTGTGTTCAATGCAATATATTTAGGTTCTGTAATTTTGAAAACCAACGTGCATATTGTGGACAGAAAACATAACCTTCATAGAAAAACAATCAAACACAAAACAAACAGAAACAATCTATCAAACACAAACAATGATCAAAACATAACAACCTAAATTTCTAAACAGCAAACAAAATCAAATAATCTCGGTCAACAGTTCCGAAGAGTCTCCCAACAGAATAATCAACATGAAATTAGCCTAAACAAACATCTAAACACAACATGCAATTATCCTAAAACAGGAAAATGAAAAATGACAGAAAATGAAATCAAACCAAAAAACAGAACAGAGAGCCTCCAGGTTCGTCTTTGATACCAGATGACACGCCACAAGACCTGTAAATCTCTCGCTAAATAGGTTAGTGATCAAGTAAGCGGAGGCAGGCGTGAAAATGCAAACACAGTGAGGAAAATAGTGAAAACAGAGGCGAAAATGCGTGAAAATTGTGTGAAGTGGAGGATGAGTAAAAATAGTTTCTGTGAAGTGGGTGATGTGCAGAAGGCAGCGAAAATGGTGCCTGAATGTAGTGGAATGAAAAGGGCCCCAACACTGTTCCGAGGAGCAATGTAAAACTCTAAGAAAACAGTTTCTTTCCAGAGGAAGAAAATCAGCTTTTGGGCGATGGTTGCCACACTTCTTGTAACGCCCCAATTTAAAATCCCTAATTTGAAACCCTAATTTTGAAAACCCTAGAATTTTTCCCCAATTTGAATTTTGAAATCGAGCGTTAAATCAAAATTTTAAAACTTAAAACATATTAATTGAAAACTTAATTAATACGGAAGCTTTGAACTCTTGAAACCAACACATAATTAAAACAATAAATAAAACTTTATTTAATGATAAAAATTCCATCATAATTTTCAGAGTCTTAAATTAAAACAAAGCACTAAATATCTTTTAAAAAAAATAAGGCATACTAATTTAGATCACTTTCTTCGAAATTCACAATATTATCTTCATCTGTATGCTCGCTTGCCACTGGAGGATTCTCAATTGCAGCAATTTCTTCCTCAGACAAAAACTCACCTACATCACAAGTTTAAAATAAAAAGGTGAGAAAACTCAGTAAGTGGAAATACGTGCAAAACTTTTACTTTTACTTTTACTATTACCGAATCCTGTTAAGACTTAGCCATCTCATTGTCGTTCAGGCTTCGTCATCTTTTACTTTTAATTTTAACGATCAAGCTCACCATCTCACTGTCGTTCAGGCTTTTGCTATCACGTTAAAACATATGCTCAAGCTCACCATCTCACTGTCGTTCAGGCTTTTGCTATCGCATTTTCTTTTACATTTTCACACACATGCAAATAACCTATCCATTTTATCTTTTAAACTATTCTACGTCGATATTCTAACATACGTGCTCAATCATTGAAAACGTGTGACTGAAAAATAAAAATAATCTTATGTCATGTGATGTAGGGCCGTAGCCAAAACTTTGTATTTGCACTTACTTGGATTCCGAGCAATTAGAGTTTATCGGGATTCTCCAAAAATTCCAAAATAATACCCTGCTCAAATCAAATCTTGATTTTAAATTCCTACTTAATAAATCCAATTCTAAACTAATTTGAGCAGAAATTACTTACGGTGTGTTATCGGGTCAGATCGGATCGGTTGGATCGGTTCAGATCGAATCGGACGGTTCCAAAATCTTTTTTGCCTAATTCGAATAAAAATATTAAAATCCCACTTAATTCAATCCAACTTTAAAAGAATTCGGGCAGAAATTCTTACCGGATAAATTTTCGATCGGTTCGGTTAGAATCGGGTCGAAAATCAGGTCGGGTCCGGTTCAGGTGAATAGTGCCGGGTCGGGTCCGGTTCGGTGAATAGTGCCGGTTCGGTTCGGGTGAACAGTGCCGGTTCGGTTCGGGTGAACAGTTCCGGTTCGGTTCAGGTTGGTTTGGTTCACTGTTGGTCTGGTTTGGTTCGGTTCACTGCTGGTCCTGTTCGGTCAACTTAAGTGAACCGGTTCAGGTTTTTAAAATAAAAACCTGAACCCTTCTTCTTCCTCGCGTTCGCAATTCTGCAAGTGAGAGGGAGAGTGTGAGAGAGGGAGATGCGACAGAGAGCAAGAGACCGAGAGAGGGAGAGAGTCCTTACTCTACGGTGTTCGTCGGTGGAGGCCGAGAGAGAGAGAGAGCTTCGTCGGAACTCTTTCTTTGGTGGTCGGAGCTCGGCTTTGGAGTTGCGGCTTCTTCAGAACTTCGTTGCCGATGACTGAGAGGTAAGAGCTCTTCTTCTTCAGAACTCGAGAGAGAGGAGAGCTTCGGTGTGAGTTTCCTCCTCCACCGAAAGCCTCAATTTATAGGGCGAGGGGTGACCCCGCGCCTTCCCGTAAGATCCGCAACTGCTCGGATTTCTAGAGCTGGAAACAGTGAGCTCAGATTTCCAGCGATTTCAAACTCTGATTCCCCTGTCGAACTTGGTCACTATTCCAGGCCAAGTTCATTCTGTTAGCGTCGGATTTCTAGAAGGAAAATCCTACTGTTTCCTGAGAATCCGGTTCTTTTCCTGATTTGTTACTCTGAATCTCAAATCCCTTTTGTTTTTAGTCAATTTATGAGCTAGGTTCATTAGACTTATTTCCCCAAAATCCGAATTTAGTGGATTGCCCTCTGATTTGGAAATTTGAAATTGATTTAGTTGACTGAAAATTAGGGTTTGATCGATAAATCCCAATTTGAATTACAATTGTAAACCCTACATTGTTACACTTCTACTGTTTCCTCCTCTCAAAAGAGCAAGGGAGAAGAGTGGGAATAAGAATTAAACAGCAACCTTGGGCTGGTTAGTAATGGAGGCGCACCCAACTCAGTTGATAACAACTGAGGCGAACTTACCTTCTAGGCAAGGTGAAAAACCTTCACGTTTTTTGGCAATGCTTCAATTGAACTTTCATTCATCATGTTGTCTAACCATTTTACAAACCTAGAAGAAGGGTTAAATAGAAGGAAGTGATCGAGTGAAGAAGATCAAGGAACAGGCTTCAAGATAGTCGTTGGAAAACGGCTAGAAAAAAGAGTCCATCATCCCGGTTCACCTTTGGTTCAGTCCGGTTCAGCATCCAATTGCATGCCAACTGTTTGATGAAATGCTTCAGCCACGTGTCAACCTTGATTCTTCACACTTCCTTGAGCATCTCCACTTCCATGATCACTTGAGTGATCCAAAATATAAGTTGGCACATTCTATCGAAAAACTAGAGCTAATGTTTACCACAAAATTACAAGAAAATGCTAATGCATTTAATTACAATATTTGGCAAAAATGAGAACAAACTCCTTAAAAAACTAGTACCCTAAATGTGCACTTGTAAGATGAGCAGCTTGCTTCCATAAGCTTTAACAAGGCGTTTGCCTACAAAAACACACAAATCAATTTGTAGATTAGATATATTAAAATACTTATCTTGGTTTGAGTTTGAATTGGAGGTCTGAAGCATGTCAGTTTTTTTTAAAACAATGTATAAATATTATAATATTAGTTTGATTTGATTCTAATTGGAGGCAAAACCAACATAGTCAAATTTTAATAGTGGTGTTTAATTTGCTCGTCGCTCAAAGTTTGAGATTTAATTTTTTCAAAAAAAGTTTAGGTTTTACGTTGAACGAAGTCTTAAAATTCAGGATTTAGTTTCCACTTTACCCTATAAAAATATAAGAGTAATGTAACGTTACTCTATTATTCTAATCTTTTAAAATATTCATCGATATAATTGTTAACTACTTAACACTTTCATTGCGGTAAATATCCTGTCGGAGGAAAGAATATTATAGTGTGCTTGAAATATATAATATTTTTAATTAATATAAAAAATATGATATCTAACTTATATATTTAAATGATTTTATAAGTGATAAATAGGCTAGAATTAAATTTGAATTCAAAAATCACTTTGGAAGTTGGCTTTATTGATCTATTCAATCTTCTACACAAAAACCATACTATATTGGCCTTTAATTTCTCCACGTCATTATCATTTGCTGACGTGTCAACATAAGAGCCAACTACTTCTAGAGATGACAAACGAGCCGATCGAGCCTAGTCTAACCAGAAGTAGTTTGGCTAACCGAGTCTAATGAGTTAAACGAGCCGAGCCTAATGAGTCTATCGAGCTTAGCGAGCCGAGCCTAATAAGCCAGCCTGAAAAAATTACAACCCGAGCAGGCTCGCGAGCTACAACTTAAACGAACCGAGCCCAGCTGGATCAACGAACCTAGCCAGCCTTAACGAGCCGAGCCTAACGAACATAAAGTATATAAATATTTTCAACTTATATTAATATAATATAACTTTTTTTAAAAAATTTCATTTAAAATTATAATAAGTATTGATAATTATATGACAACGATATTTATTCATTTAATTTAAAAATTAATTATGTTAAAGTATATAAAATTGAATGTATTAAAAAAAATTATTTGAGATTATCTAATAAAAAATATCACATAAATATCATTAAAAATATTTGAAAAAAGTACAAATTCGAAAAAAAAATTACAAAAGAAATTTAATAAAAAGAATCTCTAGTCTTCAACATCCAAATTCGTAAACTCCTCAAGAATTTCATAATCTAGTTGTTGATTTCTCGTCTTGGCGTTCGTCCAATCTTTGATGCAAATGAGTGCCTCCACAAGGTTCGGTGTAAGTCTTCCTTTTCATTTATCATAAAGACGTCCACCTGCACTAAAAGCAGATTCCGATACTATAGTAGAAACATGAGGTGTTAGTAGATCACGTGCCATTATAAAAATAATAAGATATGTAACACCCGACATTTTCGACCCGAAAATTATCCCTCAAATTGTCGAACGAGATTAGGTTTATGTTGATATAATGTATGTTTTGGTGAAATTGTTGGAATGTTTAGTGGGAAACTAAACCAAGGTGTAACCAAAGCATCCATTTAGTTAAAAACCAAACTAATGAATAAGTAAACAAAACCATTAGTTAGAAATGGATGAAGGGGTAAATTGGGATGGAATTAAGGTTGGTGGGAGGAAGCCAATGGATGGATGCCAAGTGGCAGCTTGTTGAAGAAGCTATGTCTTCTTCCTCCTCTTCCTTTCTTCTCTTCACTCTTACGTGAAGCTCCTCTCTGTTTTCTCTCTTCCAGGTGACTGAAACAAAGTTCCATGCTTTGTTTCTCCTGCATTCTTCTGTTTTCTTCAGTGAAGGTAATTCCCGTCGGTAGTTAACAAGTTTAACTATACTATTTACTGATTTTGAGAAGTTTAGGGTTTATGACCGATTTTACTTGCTGTAGGTTCGTGAACACTGTGTTTGTGTGTTCACGCTTGCTACATTCCAGCAAAACAGGTAAGTTCATATGCATAGATTCAGCCCTTAAGGCCATACATCACGGAGGTACTAGGTTTTCAGTTCTGTCGGGGTTGTTTTGGGTAGAAAAGTTAGGGTTATGTCCTGAGATGTCTGTATTTTCTGTTGTCTGTTGTCTTATTTCTGTTATCTGCCAGTTTAAGTTCAGGCACCATTCATGCATACACGTTTTCTCTAAAAGACATGCAAAAGTTTTCTGTGCATGGTTTTGAAGTTAAAAAGAATGAAAATCTGACTGTAATGTACCGGTTAAGTGTGGGACGGAGACTGGTGTTCTGTTCTAAGTTACTAGTGCTTGATAGTGCACTTCTGTTACGTCTGTTCCCCTATAAGCCCCACTTTCTGATAGATAAAAGTAATGTTCTGTAATGTCACTGTATTCCGAAAAGTTCATGCATAGCATATGCATCACTGCATTTATTTCTGATATGTTCTTACTGAGCTCTAGGCTCATAGTTGAACTCTCTAATGTAGGTACTGAACCCGTGGATGAGGATTTTGTGCCTCAGACCGACGAATAGGTTGTTGGTGGTTCGAGCTCTCGCGGGGTGGTTGTGGCTGTCAGATGTGTTTGGACCTGGTGGTGTGTTTTAAAAGTGTATGTCATATCTGTACAGCTTTTGGGATGTTTAAGATCTGTGTAAATGTTTTTAAAACCATTGTTATAACAGTTGTATATTTTGAAGTTTATGTCAAGTTCTGTACAGCTTCTGAGATTTAATAACCGTGTACAGACTCTGTGTTGAGTTTTATGCCTTCTGTCTTTGTGCCTTCTGTTTATAAGTTCTTCTGTTAAATGTTGTCTTTCAATTCTGTCGTCCATACTGCCTCCAATTTCTGATGTCTATTTTGCCTTCGGTTTCTGTCTTTTATTTTGGCTAAGTGTTAGTCGTCCACAGTCACTTCTGCCTTCAGTAAAACAGTTGTCATTCTCTTCTGTAAAACAGTCGTCCACGTCCATTATGCCTTCAAAATAATAGTCCATTTTGCCTTTGGGCTCAGTCGTCCACGCCCTCTGTTAAAATAGTTGTCCATCCTACCTTCTGTTTTATCGTCCATCCTGCCTTCTGCTTTTCTTAAAAGACCAAGCTACCTTTGAAGATAGTCGTCCACGCCTTCTTCAAAACAGTCGTCCATTCTGCCTTCTACCTTTCAACGTCCACTCTGCTTTTCAGTTTCTGTCCTTCGGGTTTGCACATATTCGGCTAAGTCTAAAAGTCTACTGCTTTTTGTCTTTTAGCGTAAACGTCCACGGACTCCTGTATCCACTATATTTGTCTTTTAGCGCAAATGTCCACAGACTCCTGTGTCCACTGTGTTTGTCATTTAGCGCAAATGTCCACGGACTTCTGTGTCCACTGCTTCTGTCTTTTAGTGCAAACGTCCACGGACTCCTGCTTCCATTTTACCTCTGACTTCAAACGTCCACGAACTTTTGTCGTTTTCTGTTTCCAGCCATCGACTTTTAAATGTCCACAGCTTCGGTTTGTCTATTGTTTCTGCCTTTAAATTTAAACGTCCACGGCCCCCTGTTACGACAAATTTCTGTTATCTTTTTTTAGGTCTTCTCCTGGATGTCTATCGTCCATTCTGAATTCTTTTCTAAAACATCCAAATTATCCTGTTCTTACTGTTCTCCCTGTATTCTGTCTTCCTGTTTCAATCGTCCATTTCTGTTTTATGACTTCCTATTTTCACGTCCAAATTATTTTTGTTTACCGTTTCCATTTCTCCCTACCTCCTGTTTTCTGTTTTATTCCTGCCATTTATTTCTGAAGTCCGACTTCTAATATGTTTTCCAGTTTTATTTCCAGAGAAAGTTTTCTCTCTCCGTAAATTTTTAAGAGCCGAAATATTGATAGGTTTGCTGTCTTCGATTCTGTTTTCTGTTAAAGTTTTAAAAGTAAAGTTTTTAAAAAAAAATAGTCCACGTTTTTATAAAATGTTCGGTGTGATGGCTCTCGGACCCCGATCGGGTTTTTGTGTGTCACAAGATATGTGGTAGACTTTTCCATTAATCTAAAATATCAAAATTCTCATCTCGAGAAAATTGATAAAGAGCTTTAAAATAAATATTGAGTTCATTTGTAGAATATGTAGAATAATTTTCATTTTGTAATTCACTACATATATCATCAATACTATATTATTGACTAAAATACCTCCTCCACCACCACTACTACTACTAAGATAACTCTCGGTATGTGGAGGTCATGAATAATAACGATTAATATTGAAATATTTTGTTTCATAAGAAGCATATAAATTAGCAAAGTCATTTGTTAAGTCATCACTAGTAATTAAAGGTGAATACATAAATTTGTAAAAATCTTATTGGGCATAAGGCATACTTCTTTTAATTTAAATCTTGGATCCATGTTGCATGCATAACAAAAAATAAGAAGAAATGTTATGTGAATATTTTTTAAATTTTGTTTCCATTTCATTAAAAATATTACTAAATTCATCTACCAGTATATATTTTTCAAAATTACATGTTAGATCTGTAACAACCGACATTTTCGGCCATGTAACCATCCCTAAATTTATTTGAATGGAAGAGATTCACTATTAATGTATAAATATTTTGTTGGAATTTGGACGCTAAGAATTTTAAGGGTCTAAGAAAAATGGAACGAAAAAAAGAAAGTCAAAACACCCGGAATTTTGGTTTCCACTTATTATCGTAAAATTTGTAAATGTAGTAATTTAAACCCATTTTACGAACAAAAAGTTTTGTTAGAACCCTAGGAATTAATTGGAATATTTGGTGGAATAAAAAAATTTCGGAGAATCCAAATTTATAGGCTAAATAATGAAATAAGTAAAGAATTAAGAGGATGGATGAAACTGTAATTTGGGAAGTTAAAATTATAAAAATTAAACAAACCCCCCCCCCCCCCCCCCCTTCATTTCTCTCTTCTTCCACGAACACGAGAGAGCAAATTTCCCTTCCCTCCTTCCCTTTGCATTTCTCCATCGGCGATTCTCCATTTCGGCCGATGATTGTTTCTCCTCTAGTGATTTTTCTTCCTCCATTTCCATCAAAAATCAAAGCTCTAGGTAAGGTTCAAGTATTCGACACGTTTAGTTTCTCGTTTTAGGGTTGTTATTCGTTAGGGTTTTCGATTTAGGATTGTTAAATTTATAGGTTATGTTACAAATCGATAGTTTTATCGTATGGATGGCTAATAATGGTGTATTTGCGATTGTTGTTAGTAGATTAGGTTGAAAATGGAAAATTAGGTTGAATTTGGTAGTTGGAAATGTATAAAAGCCATTGATGGTTTGTTAATAAGGTTGTGAGCGTAAAGTGCTCGATAGAATGCCTGAATGACATAAACCAAAGTTTTAGGAAATTTTCCTTAGCTAGGAGCTTTGTTTAGTTTTGGAATTCGTTTATTTAGGATCGGTTTTAATGCCAAGAATTGTGGAATGTCTTAGGTGGACACGGCTTACGGGAGGTGCTCGGCTTGCTAAGGACGTCAAGTAAGTTCATATGCATGTGTTTGGCCCTTAAGGCCCAACATTACAGAGGTACTAGGCTTTACGTTGTCGGGTAGTTAGGTCATAGAATACGTCTTAAGATAAGAGTGTTTGCTTTATGTATTGTCTTGATGACCTGTCGTTTATTTTATGCTTTGAGGACTTGTCTTTTAGTTATGTTATGTTTATGCACAATGTATGTTCATGCATCATATTTTCAAGGAAAATCATGCAAAATGTTTTACGCACGTGATTTGAAGTTAAGAAAGATAAAAATATAAATGTAAAGTATGGTTAAGTGTGGGACGAGGACTGACATATAGTCTTGTCCTTCCCTAGGACTATGTAAAACCGGCTTCGCCAAGGACAACATGTATTTTATCCCTCTAAGGGACCCGGCAAAACCACTAACCAAGTCATGTATATATGTGCGCATGTTTCTCTATAAGCCCTACTTATACCACATGTCCACTTGAATGTAAATGTAAAGTAATGTTCATGTTTTTGAAACGTTCATGCATAGCACGTGCATCCTTTGCATTATATGATCTTACTGAGCTTTAGGCTCATTAGTTGAACTCTATGATGTAGGTACGGATCGCGTGGATGAGGACTCAGAGCCTCAGGCCGATGTGTAGGTGCTGTTTGCGGGACGAGCTTGTAGGGTTGGTTGCGACGGTCAGGCGTATTTTGACCCGAGGGTGACGTTTCGAGGTGTATGTCACGTTTGTATAGCCTTTTGTCATTTTGTGTAGATGTTTTTAAAACTATTGTCTAGGTAGTTATCTTTTTGAAAAACATACTCGAACTATTTGGGCTTTTATGTTGTGCATGGTACGTTCAATTTTTAGATCGATCTATACAGTTTGATTTCTTAAATTCTGCCACATTTTCTAACACATTTTAAGATACGTTTTTGAGTCCTTTTTTGGAGTTTTTGAAGTACTTTGCATTTAGAGAGGTTGAGGATGGTTTTTGATAAGTTTAATGTGAAGTGTAGGTGCAGGAAATGTGGAAATTGTAAAAGTGGGAGAAAATGGGTGAGGAGGTGCGCAGGGTGCGCTGGGCTCGCGCAGGGGTCACGTGTAGCCAATCGATCGTATGAAGGTCCGTTATTTTGGTCGGGAACCAGAGGGTTTGCCGATCGATCAGCTGCCCAGCGTGCGCAACCCGGGCGCTGCACGCACCCAGGTAGGCGATGCGCTTGCTGGAGGCATGCCGCACGCACGACGGCAACGTGCCGAGCGCGTGACGGCCACGCGACGCGCGCGCCGCATGTCAAGTGCACCAAATCTATTTTTTTCAAGTTTTGATTTTTTAAACACGTTTCAACTCGACGTTTCACGATACTTCCAAAACGTATTTTTTGAACATTTTCCCACACATTTTAACGATTTAAAAGACCAAAAAACTGAGTCAACATTTTATTGAAAACGACTTTAGGCTTCAATTTAGAGTTTTAAAAAGGCCGAAAACTTTCACGTCCAAATGTCCAAGTCCAACGCAACGTTAAATTATGTCACGTGAAGGCCCTGTGGGTCAGGGTCATTACAATTAGTTGTATCAGAGCACCCCAATTTTAAAAGCGGTTTTGTAGACTGTCCGACTGCACAATCCGCCACGTGAGATCGTTCCATCAACTCCAAGTGTTTAAGTTTCCGTACAAGTTTTAGTTTATTAAATTAAGTTTACTATTGTGTATAGGATTTTCTTAGAATGGTGAGAGGACGTCATAGAGAAGCTGATGAGAGGGATTTTAGTATCCGGCAACTGACGGAGCTTGTTGCTTGTCAATCCCGGCAATTTGAAATGTTCATGATCAGGAGAGATTTTGGGAATTCGAGCTCGAGTACCTCAGGGAACCATAGTGGTGAAAATTTTAGATGACTCCAACCTCCAACGTTTGATGGACGACTTACGGATCCGGTCCACACCGAGGAGTGGATCCGAACGATGGAAAATTTGTTTGACCATACTAAGGTGAAGGACATAGAGAAGGTCTCTTATGCTGCGTTGCATCTCGAGCGTGACGAGAAACTTTGGTGGGACACCGTCCAGACCATGACTAATGTGGGGGAGATGTTGTGGGGACCGTTCAAGAAATTGTTTAGTGAAGAATACTTCTACAATGCTGTGTGGACAAATAAGATATCAGAATTTACCCAACTTCGACAGACAGGTTCGGTAGCAAACTATGTTAGAGAGTTCGAAGCGCTAACCCATTTTTTCAGCCATCTAGTGAGGGAGAATGAAAGTAAGATCTACCATTTTGTGCAAAAACTAAAGGAACAAATTTATAGAGGCGTGAAGATATCTGGAGTTCAGGACATCTCATATGCGGAAGTGGTTGTCAAAGCTTTTGAGGTCAGGACATCTCATATGCGGAAGTGGTTGTCAAAGCTTTTGAGGTAGAAGAAATAGAATTTAAGAATAAAAATCAAAGGGAGTCCATTGAGAGGTTCCTCAGGGGTTTTCAACCACACCAAGTAGAAGAAAGACAACAACCAATAAGGGGAGTAAAGAGGATTGACAAGGAAGAAATTGAACAAAGTCGATCGAAGCGTGTACAAGGGCCTTTGCACAAACCCCAATGCCCATGGTGTAAGAAAAATTATTTTGGTAAGTGTAAAGCGGGTTTGGGCCGATGTTTCAAATGTGATGAAGAAGGTCATATCGCCTATAACTACCCAAGAAGGAAAAGAGGCCATACAAGAGTTGCACCATAAGTTGCGGCTCGCAGCGAACCCGATGGTCCCGAACAACCAGCCAGAATATCAGGTACAATTTTATAGTAGAAGTTAATGAAATAAAGAATATCAATTAGGGCGTAGTTTAGAGTAAGGATTTAAAAATAGTATTCGTATAATAAGTAGAAGTAGACTTGAAATAGAGAGGTTAGAGAATATTGGGATGGGGAGATGAATTTTTTATAACGTAAGAACGTAAGTGATAAGGGTTGTTAGATGAACCTTCGTGAGAAGAGAAAGAAAATGTATGGGACATGACATGAATGGACAAGGGAATTAGGGGGACGTGTATAGACTTTGGAAAAGATAAATTTATGCAATCAGAATGAAATAACTATTCGTAAAACCCACAGTTGAACCGTTATCAAAATTGCTGGGCTACCCAAGAAGGGATGTGATTTAGGATTTTGTTGGTAGGATAAAAGATATCAAATCGTTACTAGAGAAAACATAGAATTTGAGGGTAGTACATTGTGACTATGGACCAAATCGATGAACTTAAGTGTGAGATATGAATTACAACACCAGAACTATTTAGTCTTTAGACAATCATCAATCCTTATGATGTTAAGAAGCTTAGGCACAATGATTATCTAAAGATTTTAGTTAAGGAAAATCGTTGATCGGGGAATGTGAAGGTTAGTTTAAATAGGAAGTTCATACCATAGAAGGTATGAGTAAATACTGCCTTGAGGAGATGTGAGCGTGGATTCGTAGTTCATGTGCATGGGGATATGAGTTATGAGATGTAAGGTCGAAATAAAGAGAGATGAATTTTTGGAAGGGCTTAGGTTCTCGTAAAATGAGCAGATAGATTATATCTTTGAATTTCGGATGGGCTAGTGATGTGGATGATGAAAGGGTTAAGTAGATAAAAAAAAAATGATATAAGAAGTTTACTTCCTAAGTAACTAGCATGTATATATTAGGGAACTTTGAATATTCTTAGTGATTTAGGCAAATTGTCTTAAGGACAACTAACTTTGGAAACTGAGAAACTAAGTAAATTTTGCTGGGATTAGATCGAAAGACTTAGAAAGGGTTAGGTTATAGTTGAATTATTTGATTTTGAGACATAAGAAATCGAATAGCACTCCACATATAGTTAATGATGCGATTGGCTAATTTTAAAAGTAGTAAACGTAGTTGCGATACCGAGATTTAGAATATGTGGTTCTGGAGATTAATCCCAATTTGTTGAACTGCTAAGTCACAGGGTATTGTTTATCAAGATCAAATCCAAATCTTTAAAGAGAAATTTAAAGTGGGAGTAGACGAATGAAATAGACTCGAAGAATATAGAATGATCGTAGAGGGAGGAATGAAGTTCAACCCAAGGACGTCAAAGAACTAAGAATTTAAGGCATACACTTTTTGAAGGAAGTTTGCGCATAAAGAAACAAGAAGTGTTGTGTTAACGTCTTTCACATGGCCATATTGAGTAAATGTGTACGTGATCCCACTCAGATTGTGGACCTAGTGAAAGTAGGGATCCAACTGATGCTGATGTATGAGGAAAGACTAGTGAGGATTTTGGAGTCTTCAATTAAAGTGCTACACAACAAGGAGATTCCACTGGTATACGTCCCTATGGCGCAATCATAATGTGGAAGAAGTCAGTTGGGGAAAGGCAACTAGATGTAATAGATAGATATCTAGAACGTTTTGGCTAAGAAAATTATGGGGACAAAATTCTATTAAGGTGGGTGGGATGTAACACCCGACATTTTCGGCCATGTAACCGTCCCTAAATTTATTTAAATGGAAGAGATTCGCTATTAATGTATAAATATTTTGTTGGAATTTGGACGTCGAGAATTTTAAGGGTCTAAGAAAAATGGAACGAAAAAGAGAAAGTCAAAACGCCTAGAATTATGGTTTCCGCTTAGTAGAGTAAAATTCCTAAATGTAGTAATTTAGGCCCGTTTTACAAACGTGGAGTTTTGTTAGAACCCTATGCGTTAATTGGAATATTTGATGGAATAAGAAAATCTTGGAGAATCCAAATCGATAGGCTAAATAACGAAATAAGTAAAGAATTAAGAGGAGAGATGAAATGGTAATTTGGGAAGTGAAAATTATAAAAATTAAACAACCCCCCCCCCTCTCTTATTTCTCTCTTCTTCCACAAACACCAGAGAGCAAATTTCCCTTCCCCCATTCCCTCTGTGTTTCTCCCACAGTGATTCTCCATTTCGACCGACGATTGTTTCTCCTCCGGCAATTTTTCTTCCTCCATTTCCTTCCAAAATCAAAGCTCTAGGTAAGGTTCAAGTATTCGACACGTTTAGTTTCTCGTTTTAGGGTTGTTATTCGTTAGGGTTTTCGATTTAGGGTTGTTAAATTTATAGGTTTTGTTAGAAATCAATAGTTTAATCGTATTGATGGCTAATAATGGTATATTTGTGATTGTTGTTGGTAGATTAGGTTGAAAATAGAAAATTAGGTTGAATTTGGTAGTTGAAAATGTATAAAAACCATTGATGGTTTGTTAATAATATTGTGAGTGCAAAGTGCTCGATAGATACCTGAATGACGTAAACCAAAGTTTTAGGAAATTTGCCTTAGCTAGGAGCTTCGTTTAGTTTTAGAATTCATTTATTTAGGATCGATTTTAATGCCAAGAATTGTGGAATGTCTTAGGTGGACACGACTTACGAGAGGTGCTCGGCTTGCTAAGGACGTCAAGTAAGTTCATACGCATGTGTTTGGTCCTTAAGGCCCTGCATCATGGAGGTACTAGGCTTTACGTTGTCGGGTTTGTTGACGGGTAGTTAGGCCTTAGAATACGTCTTAAGTTAAGTGTGTTTGCTTCATATATAGTCTTGATGACCTGTCATTTATTTTATGCTTCAAGGATTTGTCTTTTAATTATGTTATGTTTATGTACAATGTATTTTCATGCGTCACGTTTTCAAGGAAAATCATGCAAAATGTTTTACGCACGTGATTTGAAGTTAAGAAAGATAAAAATATAAATGTAAAGTACGGTTAAGTGTGGGACGGCGACTGACATAAGTTCTTGTCCTTCCATGGGACTATGTAAAACCGTCCTCGCCATGGACAACATGTATTTTATCCCTCTCTGGGACTCAGCAAAACCACTAACCAAGTCATGTATGTATGTGTGTCTGTTCCTCTATAAGCCCCACTTATACCACATGTCCACTTGAATGTAAAGTAATGTTCATGTTTTTGAAACGTTCATGCATAGCACGTGAATCCTTTGCATTATATGATCTTACTGAACTTTAGGGTCATTAGTTGAACTATATGATTTAGGTACAGATCGTACGGATGAGGACTCAGAGCCTCAGGTCGATGTGTAGGTGCGGTTGGCGGGACGAGCTTGCGGGGTTTGTTGCGGCAGTCAGGCATATTTTGACCCGTGGGTGACGTTTTGAGGTGTATGTCACGTTTGTATAGCTTTTTGTAAGTTTGTGTAGATGTTTTTAAAACTGTTGTCTAGGTAGTTATCTTTTTGAAAAGTATACTGGAACTATTTGGGCTTTTAGATTGTGCATGGATACATTCGGTTTTTAGATCGATCCATGCAGTTTGATTTCTTAAATTTCGCCACGTTTTCTAACACGTTTTAAGATACGTTTTTGCGTCGTGTTCTTGCGGTTTTTGAAGTACTTTGCGTTTAGAGAGGTTGGGGATGGTTTTTGGTAAGTTTAATGTGAAGTGTAGGTGAAGGAACCAGAGGGTTCGTCGATCGATTGGCCCTCGGCTACCCAGCGCGTGCCACCCGGGTGCTACGCGTACTCGAGTAGGCGACGCGCACACGACGGCAGCGCGCCATGGGCGCGCGATGGCCACGCGACGTGCGCGCTGCATGTCAAGTGCACCAAATCCATTTTTTGAAGTTTTGATTTTTAAACACGTTTCAACCCGACGTTTCACGATACTTTCAAAACTTATTTTCCTAATGTTTTCCCATGCATTTTAAATGATTTAAATGACCCAAAAGCTGAGTCAACATTTTACCAAAAACGACTTTAGGCTTCAATTTAGATTTTTAAAAAGGTCGAAAATTTTCATGTCTAAAATGTCCAAGTCCAACGCAACGTTAAGTTATGTCACATAACGGCCCTGTGGGTCAGGGTCGTTACACGAACAAATCCCACAAAGATCTCCAGCAATACATTTGAACTTATCTGCAAATTTCATAAATACCACCGAAAGCTTCATAGAACTCCTCGTGTCATGCATGAAGTTACAGACCAAAAAGTTCAGAAAGTTCAAATGAAATAAAAGAAATAGCCTAAAACGTACAACACTGAAGAACTTCTTCACATGACACAGAGGCCTAAGGCAGACCTCAATTTTTCAATTCTCACACCATCCAAAGCTTTGGTAAAAATATCGGCAATTTGTTTTTCCGTCACTATATGTTCCAAAGTAATAATTTTGTCTTCTACAAAAGATATAATCAAATGATGTTGGATATCAATATGTTTGGTCCGAGAATGCTGAACTGCATTCTTGGAAATATTAATAGTACTGATGTTGTCGCAATAGAGTGTCATAACATCCTGTGTGACACTGTAGTCTTTAAGCATTTGTTTCATCCAAATAAACTGAGTACAGCTACTACTAGTTGCAATATATTCTGTCTCGGAAGTGGACAGAGAAATGGAGTTCTGCTTCTTGCTAAACCAAGACACCAAATTGCTCCCCAAATAAAAACATCCACCGGAAGTACTCTTCTGATCGTCCGAACTTCCGGCCCAATCAGCATCACAATAACCAACCAGATTGGCATTTCCATCGAAAGAATACCAGATTCCATAGTCAGTTGTCTCGCCAACATATTTGAGAATTCACTTTACTGACACCAGCTGAGAAAGAATACTAGATTCCATAGTCAGTCGTCTCGCCAACATATTTGAGAATTCGCTTTACTGACACTAGGTGAGACTCTCGAGGATTTGCTTGAAACCGAGCACATAATCCCACACTATAACAAATGTCTGGCCGACTAGCAGTTAGATATAAGAAGCTGTCAATCATACTTCTATATAGTCATGCATCAACGAAAGTTCATTTCTCATCTTTGAAGAGTTTTTCATCTGTCCTAATCAATGTTCTTTTGGGACGAGCATTCTCTAATTTGAAATGCTTCAACAAATTTTTGGCATACTTGGTTTGAGAGATGAAAATTCCATCATTTCTTTGCTGAATCTGAAGACCAAGGAAGTAATTGAGCTCACCAACCATGCTCATCTCAAATTTGCCAGTTGTCTTAGCAACAAAATCATCCACCAGCAATTGTGACACTGAGCAAAACACTATGTCATCAACATAAATTTGAGCAAGTAAAAACTTACCTTTGTCACGATGAATGAAAAGGGTTTTATCTACTCCTCTTGCTTATATCCCTTGGACAATAAATACATCATGAATCGTTCATACCATGCTCGGGGTGCTTATTTAAGGCCGGATAGTGCTTTCTTCAATCGATAGACATACTCAAGATGATGAGGGTCCTCAAAACTCTTTGGTTGAGTGAAATAAACTTCTTCATTTAGAAAGCAATTTAGAAATGCACTCTTCACATCCATTTGATAGAGTTTGAACCGCATTACACAAGCAATAGCTAGTAAAAGTCGGATGGATTTAAGTCGAGCAACCGGAGCAAAAGTCTCATCAAAATCAACTCCTTCAATCTGGGAGTATCCTTGAGCAACTAACCGTGCTTTGTTGTGTGTAATGTTTCCATGTTCATCACTCTTGTTCTTGTATATTCACTTGGTGCCGATGACATTTACGTTGGGAAGACAAAGCACTAAGTCCCAAACTTGATTGCAAGTGAATTGACTAAGTTCTTCTTGCATAGCATCAATCCAATATTCATCAAGGAGAGCTTCTTTCACATTTTTAGGTTCAATAGTTGAGGTGAAACATGCCATATGAATCATATTTGATAGTTTACTCTTGGTTTGTCTCTAGTTCGGATTCCATCATTAATGTAACGCCCCCACACCCACCTCGGCTCGGTGCGCTACTTTGCTAACCCCAACCGTGTATAAAACGACGTTTAAAATAATTTTTGATAAATTTTGACACGGTTTTTTGGTTTTTTGAACCCTCAAAAAATGTTGGAAAACGTACGTAAAATACGTCGGAAAAGGTCGGGTCAAAACATTTTGGAAATAGGAAAAATTAAAAAAAAAAAACAAAATGTGGTGGGCTGGGTGCCGAACGCGCACCAGCTGCGCGCACCGCGCGCCCGCAGGTGCTGAACGTTTGGTGCCAAGCGCCAAATGATAGGCACCCTCTCGGGTGCCAGTGCGCCCTGTGCGGCAATTTTTGGCATTTTCCCACTTTTCTTCATTTTTCTTCAAGCCAAACACCTCCAAATCACCTGAAAATTTACCCACACATTTCCAACATCCCCAACTCCGTGCCCCATTAAATCTCAGAAAACCGACTTAAAACGGTTAACTAAAACATAAAGAAAAGTGAACCCGACGTTGTTGGTTATACAAAAAAAACGAGCAATATAACGGCTAGAATTTCTCTAAATCCCAAAACCTGAAAACACACGTTTATAAAATCATCTAAACCAAATCCACAAATATTTACACCAAGTACAATTCAACAATACCGATCCAAAATACTCAAACCGTCAATAGAGCAAAATACAAACTCCCCACCGACTACCCGAGGAACGTGACCGAGGTGCCCCGATAAGTGCCTGCACCGGCATGCTCCATGCACCACCGACTGCAACCTAGCCCTGGGCTCCCTCATCCAGCTCACCTGAATACAACTCGTCACCTACACCACAGAACACAAAAGTAAGCCTAACACTTAGTAAGTAGAGAGTAATGCACTTTAAAACAATGCATGCTGAACTCAACCCTTAAATGCAGTTTCTACAAGCTATGTTGTTTTCATTTCATTTTCATTGCATTTATCTTTCACTTGCATGTGAATCAAGTAGGCACGCATCCCAACACAATTCAGGACGGCAACACCTTGATCCAACGAGCAAGATCGGAGGCACACATCCTAAACAATCCGGGACGGCCATACCGAATCTCCTCCCATATCGATCGTAGAATCCTCAGTGTGCCTTCTAGCACGATCAGGTCGAGGCATTCATACTTACGACACATTACGTAATTTAGCATAGCATCTCTCATAGGATCTCTCTCGGGGTGCTACAAACGAGTCACTTACCGGACGAGGCTATTCTACTTGAGACCAAGTTGCATATCTATTTTCTTATCTTACATTTCATTTTCATCACTCAGCATGTCAAACACGTATTTCGTAGGTTGAAAACAATGATGCATGAAATAAAACCAACAAACTCAAAACAATCAACAACAATCCCTACCGTTCTATGGTGTAGGCTCGAAGGCAACAAAAACACTCATGTACTTACCTGTTGCTCGACACTCGGTTGCTCACTATGTCCAATCAATTCACTCGCTCGATAACCTAACAATATAAAGAAATAGCTTAGAAACACACTAAGGCATTCCTATTAAATTTTCTATCCAAAGCTAACCAACAATTCAACCTAACCCACAACAAAACCCTACAACCCGATTTTCCTCACATTTCTAACCGTCCAACTTCGAACGGCCATAACTTACTCGTTTTTCAACAAATTTCAACGTGCCACCCTAATCCATAAACCTCTACATGTCTACTATCAATTAAAACACTCAAATTAACCAACCAAATAACTTGGCCACTCCGAAAATGCCAAAACAGATTCGGTGTAATTAGTGCACAAAACCGGTTTTCTAACAACTCACCTCCAAATCTTAATCTCCTCCTAAAATCAATCCAAACTAACAATCTAACATTTAAAACACTAAATTTGGGAAGAGAACTAGTAATTTAAACAAAATTTCGGACTCCCTCTCTTAGGGTTTTAAAAACCTAACCAAATTCTCCAAAAATACCTTAAAAACATAAAAATTCACTTCTAAAAGCATTATCATCAAAACCCACTTGACTTACAACTCAAAATCCTTGCCAAGATTGAAGGAAAGGGAGGAGAAGGATCGGCTATGGAGGAAGGGGAAGAAAACCGTGAGAAGAATGAGGGAGAAAGAAGAAAACTTGCCATTTAACCTAAAATTTTCTTTCTCTTTTAATTTCCTTCCACCAAATTTTCTTAAATTATAAAAAGACCACCACTTTTCCTTGCCCCAATCATTCCAACGTGAATTACCTCTTTCATTCACTTCTCCCTAATCTTTAATTAATTAACTTTACTTAATGACTAGCTTTCTATTGGTTCAAAACAATTTTTGACTTTTCAACAACTTTTCCCATAACAATCCACTTTCTTTCTCACTTCTAATGACTTTTCATTTGTTCAAAACTTAAACCATCATCGCTTCACCTTAAGGTCTAAGTCTAATGCTAAGTCTCATGTCACACACGTGGTAGAAAAATTACAAATTTTACAATCCACCCTCCTTACAAAAAAATTTTCTTATGGTCGCTCCCACGTCGCCTCCTCAACGTTGTGGTTACGCTACAGCACCTTCACGAGTGGAATTTCTTTGTTGCGCAACTTCTTCACTGCATGGTCCAAAATATCCACTGGTTTCTCCTAGTAAGACAACGTAGGCTGCACCTCAATGTCCTGCTGCACTACGACATGCGAAGGATCTCATACACTCCCTCCATCGAAGCAGGCAGCTCATACTGATACGCTGTCTTTCTGACTCGCTTCACGATCGGGAACAGACCAACATACCTCAGATTTAACTTACCCCGCTTTCCGAACCTCATCACACTCTTAAATGGCGAGATCTTCAGGAAAACCTCATCTCCAACTTCAAATTCTAACTCCTGCCTCCTACCATCGTCGTAGCTCTTATGTCTGCTCTGAGCTGTCAAAATATGCTGCTGAATGAATTTAATCTTATCTGTAGTCTGATGCACTATCTCCAGCTCAATTAGGCTTACTTCACCGACTTCATCCCAATAAAGGGGTGATTTGCACTTCCTTCCATATAGAGCCTCGTATGGAGCCATACCAATAGTATCCTGATAACTATTGTTATACGAGAACTTCACCAAAGGTAGATACCTGCTCCAAGAACCCTGAAACTCAAGCACACAAGCTCGAAGCATATCCTTAAGAATCTGAATAGTTCGATCAGATTGTCCGTCCGTCTGAGGATGAAAAGCAGTGCTGAAGTTCAACCGAGTGCCCATCGCCTTATGCAGACTCTTTCAAAACTTGGATGTGAACCTTGGGTCCCTGTCCGATACAATAAAAATCGGTACACCATGTAACCTCAAAATCTCCTAAATATATAGCTCAGCGAACTGATCCATGCTATACGTCATCTTCACCGGTAGAAAATGGGTTGATTTAGTTAAACGATCTACGATCACCCATATGCCATCAAATCCTTTCGTCGTCCGAGGCAAGCCGACAACAAAATCCATCGAAATCTTGCCCCACTTCCATTCAGGAACCGGCAAAGGCTGTAACTTCCCAGTAGGTCTCTGATGTTCTGCTTTTACCTGTTGACAGACCAAGCATGTCTCCACAAATTCCGCCACCGACTTCTTCATGCTCGGCCACCAATAATGCTGTTTGAGGTCCCTATACATCTTCGTACTGCCAGGGTGAACAAAAAACCTCGACGATTGAACTTCATTTAATATCTCTTTCTGAAGCTGCTCATTGCTCGGAACATACCAACGATTTCAAAACTTCAGAATACCATCCTTTGAATAGCTGAACTCAGTCCTGTCATCTGATAACATACTCAATTTGAACTTATTGCACTCTGAATCTTCTTGCTGAGTTTCACGAATCTTTTCCAAAATCATCGGCTTTAAAGATAAATCTGATAGTACAGCTGTCAAATGTGAAACCAACTCCAAATCAAACCTCTGAACCTCAGATCGCAATGCCACAGACATACCAGCCTCCAAAGCTGAAACTGGAGTCGATACATGGCTTAATGCATCTGCTACCACATTAGCTTTACCGGGGTGATATTTGATCTCCAGATCATAGTCCTTCACGAACTCTAACCACCTCCGCTGCCTCATATTCAGCTCCTTTTGTGTGAAGATACACTTCAGACTTTTGTGATCTGAATATACCTCGCATTACTGACCACAAAGGTAATGCCTTCAGATCTTCAAAGCAAAGACCACTGCAGCTAACTCGAGATCATGGGTTGGATAATTCTTCTCATAGGACTTCAACTGCCTAGAAGCATACGCTATCACCTTATCATTCTGCATAAGCACACAACCTAAACCAATCCGAGAGGCATCACAATAAATACAGAACTTCTCCTCGGCCACAGGTAAAGTTAACACCTGAGCTGTCGTCAACTTCTGCTTCAACATTTGAAAACTCAGCTCACACTCTTCCTACCACTCGTACTTTACATCCTTTCTAGTCAACCGCGTCAAAGGTGCAGCTATCTTAGAAAATCCTTCAATGAATTTTCTGTAATAGCTAGCCAACCCTAGAAAACTTCGAATCTCGCTGACATTTTTTGGCTGAGGCCATTCATTAATTGACTGAATCTTGGTTGGATCCACCGATATTCCGCCACTGGAAATAACATGACCAAGAAAATGCACCTTAGTCAGCCAAAATTTGCATTTCAAAAACTTGGCATATAACTGATGTCTATTCAAAGTCTCAAGTACAATCCTTTGATGCTCCTTATGCTCCTCCTCATTACGAGAATAAACCAGAATATCATCGATAAACACAATCACAAATTTATCGAGATACTCTCGAAACACCCGATTCATTAGGTCCATGAACGCAGCTGGAGCATTCGTCAATCCGAACGACATCACCAAGAACTCATAATGTCCATACCATGTTCGGAAAGCCATCTTCGGAATATCCTGCGATCTAACTCTCAACTGTTAATACCCCGATCTCAGATCAATCTTAGAGAATATCCGGGCTCCCTGAAGCTGATCTAACAAATCATCTATTCTTGGCAACGAATACTTGTTTTTCACTGTTAGCTTGTTCAGCTCCCGGTAATCAACATACATTTGAAGCGACCCGTCCTTCTTTTTCACAAACAACACGGGCGCTCCCCAAGGCAAGAAACAAGAGCGTATAAAGCCCTTGTCAACCAGTTTCTCCAATTGCTTCTTCAATTCTTTCAATTTAGGAGGAGCTAACCTGTAAGGGTTCTTCAACACAGGTTCAGCTCTAGGATATGTGTCAATGGAAAACTCGATTTCCCAGTCCGGAGGTAGACTAGGCAAATCATCTAGGAACACCTCGGGAAACTCACGAACAACTAAGACATCCTGAGGTTTAACTTCTACCAAAGAATGGACATCTACTATGGTTGCAAGAAAACATATAAACTCACCCATACTAGACTCCCGAGCCTCCATCACTGAAAGCTTCTGTACTTGCCTCAAAGACTGTAGTGTAAGCTTCTCACCGTCCGGAGGATGGAAATTAACTTTTCCTGCTCGGCAATCAATAGTGGCGTGGTGTCGGAACAACCAGTCCATACTGAGTATAACATCATACCCAGTTATCCCCATCACAATCAAATCAGCAGGCAATGTCCTTCTTCCAACTGATATCAAACTATTGAATACCATCTGATCTGAATGTAGACACTCACCGGAAGGTAGTTTCACATCATAAAAACATCCAGCTGGATTCACTTCCATTTGGACTTTCACCACAAAAGCTAGCACTACGAACGAATTCGATGCACCTGAGTCTATCAAGGTAAATGCTGGCACTGAATTAACAAACACGGTACTTGAGATAACAGTAGGGCGGTCTTCACCATCAGGCTGTATCATCGCAAAAATCCTGGGCGTTGCCTTAAATTGTCCTTTCTTTGCTCCAGGGCAATCCTTTGCTATGTGACCTGGCTCGTTGCATTTAAAACATCGATTAACTTTAGGGTTCAGGCAGTCACGAAAAAGATGGCCGGACTCGAAGCAATTGGAACATTTTCCATCGTACTGTCCACATTCTCCTGGGTGAGACTTCAAACACTTAGGACACTGCGGAAACAATTTCTTCGTTTGCTGCTGCGGCTTCTTTCCGCCCCTTTGATCCTTTAAATTGCCTCCTGACCGCTTGGTACCCTGAGACTGAGAAGACGATCCGCCTCGGCTAAACTGTGCTATAATGTGCTTAAACATTCTTTTCGAAGCCTCAGCTGGTTTAACAATTTTATCAGTAGCCTCTTCCACCTCCAGCGCTTTAGCCACCACCTTAGTAAACGATATTCCTTCAATTCTGAAAGTTTTCACCAGCATATAAATCTCCGGCTTCAGACCCTGTACAAACTGAAGTACCTTATCCTCTTCCCTACTCATCATATGGCTAGCAAACTTTGAAAGAGACTTGAACTGTTGAATATATTCTCCCACTGATCTGGTCTGCTTTAACTGTAAGAATTCCAGCCTCTTTGTCACTTGAACAGTCTTATTATAATATTTGTCAAAAAAACATCTCCTTAAACCTTTCCCACGTCAGACCCTGAGTCTCTGTGGTAGCCTTCAACGTCTCCCACCAGATTTGGGCATCGTTAGATAGATGAAATGTTGCACATTTCACTTTATTTTCTTCCTCCATTTTTGCAAGATTGAGCATATTCTCATTAGTGCTTATTCATCGTTCTGCAACTGTCGGATCTGTCAATCGACCTTCTAAATCTTTCTCCACTAGACCCCGCTCCTGAGTTGGACCCCGTTACAAAATTTTCTGGTAGACCTTGGTTCATAAAAATTCCCAGCAATTGAGATTGTACGTTGAGTAGATCCCAGAGTTTCTTATTAGGATCTTCAGGTTGGTCTGGTTCATTTCTGGGTCATCCGGGTCGTCCTTGCCGTCCTGGGTTGCTTGGCATTTTAATTCTATTCCTGTAAAGGTTAGAGAATCTAATCTTAGAAAGGAACTAACTAAAGGTAAAGAAATATTTACAATCGGTGAAACACGTAGCATGGCGGCCGGCATTGTCGGGTAATCCTTTGAACGCCTCGACCATTGTTGCTCTTATACCAACTTGTAACGCCCCCAAACCCACCTCGGCTCGATGCGAACTTTGCTAACCCCAACCGTGTTTAAAACGACGTTTAAAATAATTTTCAATAAAATTTTGACTCGGTTTTTGGGTTTTTCAAACCCTCAAAAAATGTTGGAAAACGTGCATAAAATACGTTTAAAATACGTTGGAAAAGGTCGGGTCAAAACATTTTGGAAATAGGAAAAAATTAAAAAAAAAAACAAAATGTGGTGTGTTGGGCGCCACGCGCGCACCGCACGCGCAGCAGTGCACCGCGCGCCACCCCCCGCGCGCACAGGCACCGAACGTTTGGCGCTAGGTGCCGAATGATCGGCACCCTCTCGGGTGCCAGCGCTCTCTGTGCGCCAATTTTTGGCCTCTTCCCACTTTTCTTCATTTTTCTTCGAGCCAAATACCTCCAAATCACTTGAAAATTTACCCACACATTTCCGACATCCCCGACTCCGTGCCCCATAAAATCTCAGAAAACCGTCTTAAAACGGTTAACTAGAACATAAAGAAAAGCGAACCCGACATTGTTGGTTATACAAAAAAAATGAGCAATATAACGGCTAGAATTTCTCTAAATCCCAAAACCTGAAAACACACGTTTATAAAACCATCTAAACCAAATCCACAAATATTTACACCAAGTACAATTCAACAATACCAATCCAAAATACTCAAACCGTCAATAGAGCAAAATACAAACTCCCCACCGACTACCCAAGCAACGTGGCCGAGGCGCCTCGACAAGTACCCGCACCGGTATGCTCCATGCACCACCGACTGCAGCCTAGCCCTTGGCTCCCTCATCCAGCTCACCTGAATACAACTCGTCACCTACACCACAGAACACAAAAGTAAGCCTAATGCTTAGTAAGTAGGGAGTAATGCATTTTAAAACAATGCATGTTCAACTCAACCCTTAAATGCAGTTTCTACAAGCTCTGTTGTTTTCATTTCAATTTCATTGCATTTATCTTTCACTTGCATGTGAATCAAGTAGGCACGCGTCCCAACACAATCCAGGACGGCCACACCTTGACCCACGGAGCAAGATCGGAGGCACACATCCTAAACAATCCGGGACGGCCATACCTATAACACCCGGCATTTTTGCCACGTAATCATTTAAGCGGGATGAATTGTATATTAATACAATGAATATTTTCTTTAATTTGTTGGGCGTCTAATTGGAAAACCAAACTATGTGTAATCAAAACAAACCAATTTGGTTAAAAATCAATGGAAGGGCAAAGTAGGAAGAAATTAAGGTTGGTGAGAGAAATCAAATGGATGATGGACACTTGGCAAGCTTGTGGAAGAAGACAAGCCATGTATTCCATTTCCTTCTCTTCCTCCTACGTGAGACATTTCCCTCTCTGCTTTCTCTCATTTCCCTCTCTGCTTCTCTCTTTTGGTTGAAGAAAACCAACGCGAGGAGTTTCTTCCTTCTCTGATTTTCCTCCTGCTTTTCGGTCTAAGGTAATCATCTTAGATAGAAAATGATTTTTTTTAATTTATTTAGTTGCTAGTTTCATGATGTTTAGGGTTAATGTCCGTTTATGCATGCTATAGGTTCGTGAACCACAGTGCTCGTGCGTTCAAGCTTGTTGCATTTCGGACCACAGGTAAGTTCATAGGCATAGATTCGGCCCTTAAGCTCCTATATCACGGAGGTACTAGGTTTCCTGTTCTGTCGGGTTGTTTTGGGTAGAAATGTTAGAGTTACGTTCTGAAATGTCTTGCTTAGACTCATTTTCTGTTGTCTTATCTCTGCTGTTTACCTGTTTAAGTTCAAGCACCGTTCATGCATACACATTTTCTCTGAAAGACATGCAAATGTCTTCGGACACTGTTTGAAACTAAATAAGATAAAATCTGACTGAAATGTACCGGTTAAGTGCGGGACGGGGACTGGCCTACTGAAATCTGTTCTGTAAATCTGTTGTGCCTGTCGTGCACTACCTAATCCCCTATAAGCCCCACTTATACCCCTCTGCCACTGAAACGTAATGTTCTGTCCCGAGGTTTAAGTTTTCTGTAATGTCTATATCCGTAAAGTCTTCTGGAATTCTGGTCTTGTGTTAAAAACTCTGTAGAAAACTTATGTTTTTGGGAAATTCTTCAATTTTATGCTAAGATCTGTACTGCTTCTGAGATTTTGAAATAATGTATAGATTTTGTGTCACTGTTTAAAACCGCTGTATTTGACAGTTAAGTTTATATTCTAAAGTATTCTGAAATTCTTGGGATATTTTCTGTTAATCTGTGCATGGATGATTTCTGGTTTTAAAGTTATCCATGTAGTTTGTCTTCTGGAAATCCGTCAATTGTAAAGCATAATTTTTTTCAACTTTGTTTTGAATCGGGTTTTGAAGGTTTGAAACCTTTATACCTTCTGTCGTGAGGTTTTCTGTTTGTATGTCTTCCTGTCAAAAGTTGTCAAACTCTGCCCCTTTTAGACTATATCATCCGATCACGTCCACTTCTGTTTATGTGTATATCCACCGGTGACGTCATCCACCTCCACCACCCAGTTCAATTATCTCATCCGATGACGTCTTCATCTCATCCGGTGTTGTCTGCTATCTGTATCTTCCGGTTGACGTCATCCATCTTCCGGCTGACGTCATCACCTTATCCGAATTCCGTCTGCTGTCTGTATCCTCCGCCCGACGTCACCCATCTTCTGGCTGACGTCACCACCTCTTCCGCCTAATTTTACTCAGCCTCTTCCGCTGAATACTGTTCATCTTTTGTCGTATCTGAAGCCACCGATAGCTTTAATCTTCCGCCTGACGTCATCCTTACTTCTGTCTTTGCAAATGCATCTTCTGCGTGACGTCAGCTCATATTTTCCGCCCAACAGTATTTTATTGGTTTTTAAACTAAGTCTTCCGCTAGTTCTCTGCCTACGTCTTCCGCCCAGTTTTAAACTTCTTCTGTTTCCCTCAGTTTATTTCTGTTCTTTCTGTTTTTCCTACTTAATTCTGTTTCTCTTTCTTTGTGATTCTGAAATTTTGTTAATCACCGTAGTCCCTCCCTCTCTGTAAAATTTTATGTTTAGGGTTTTGCATTGATAGTACACGTCTTCTGTTATCCAGTATCTTCTGTTTTCTTCTGTCATTTTATTTCTGTTTTCTGTGAAGTTCTAAAAGTCCAGATGGTTTTAATAAGTTGTCCGGTGCATTTGGTAAACGTTTTCTGTTCTTTTGTTCCAGTAACGCTGTCTGTTCTGTTTTTTTTAAAAAAAATAGTCACTGTTTTCTGATAACTGTCCCGGAGTGACGGCTCCAATCCCAGACTTCGATCGGGGCCCAATTTCGGGTTGTCACAGTTGTGGTATCAAAGAGACAAGGTTTTAAAACTGATTCGGTGAAATGTCTGACTGCGCAACCCGCCACGTGAGATCGCTCCACCAACTGTAAGTGTCTAATGTTCTGTAAAAAGTTTCTGTTTATTAAGTTTAGTTATTTCGTTGATAGGATTATTTAGAAATGGTGAGAGGACATCAAGAAGAGTCAAGAGAAAGCTCTTGAGCCATTGACCGACTAACCGAATTGGTGGGGGTACAGTCATGCATGGTTGAACGCATGATGGCCAGAGAAGATGATAGAAACAATAACCATGGGAATAACAATCGTGATAATGCGCCGCGAGACAACAGTGGAGACAGATTTCGGCGACTCCAGCCGCCTTCATTTGATGGACTGTCTATAGACCCGACCCGTGCTGAAACCTGGATTCGAACAATGGAAAAGATGTTCAGATATGCAGAAGTAGAAGACAACAAAAAGGTTATTTATGCCGCGTTCTATCTCACCGAAGGCGCTGGATTTTGGTTGGACACGGTGCAGTCCACTACCGTGGCATTAAGCTGGGAAGGATTCACGAAAATCTTCTACGAGAAGTACTTTGATCGGGGTGTGAGGAAAGAAAAGTTAGTTGAATTCTCTCGGCTGCGACAATATGGGTCGGTGGCCGAATATGTTCAGAAATTTGAGTCATTGTCCCGATATGCAACACACCTGGTGGCCACCGATGAGAACAAAGTGCACCAGTTCATTCAAGGGTTGAAGATGGACCTTTTGCGAGGAATCACAACTGGAGGGTTCGATGAGGCACCGTATGTGAAGGTGGTGGCCAAGGCCTATCAGTTGGAGGCCTTAGAAATAAAGTCCCAGAGACAAAGAGATTCACCAAGAGGGATTATTCGAAGTGTTCCTCAACAGCACCAACAACAACAAAGAGGTCAGAATTTACAACCTCAACAGCAACAAAACAGGGCATTAAGAGGCCCAATGAAGCCATCCTTTATCAAGACAAAGGAAAGAGACCAATGGAGGCTCCTCAACTTTTAGTATGCCCGCGGTGCCAGAAGCCTCACAGAGGAGAATGCAGACTTGCTACCGGCTAGTGTTTCCGATGCGGCAAAGTAGTCCATCTTGTTCGGGATTGCCCAATGCCCAACACCAGAGCAGGTCAGGCCGTACCGAGAGTGTTTGCAATGATGGAGGACGTTGATGATGCTGATCTGCATACAGCAATTACAGGTACAATTGTAATATGTGATTTGCCTACTTATACCTTGTGGGACACGGGGGTCACACATTCGTTTGTGGCAGGGGACTTCGTAGTTAGACAGAAGGTTAATTGTACGTCGTCAGACCAACCCTACAGCATTATGCTACCGTCCGGAGAGTTTATGCACTCCGAGCAGGTGGTACGGGGTGATATAGTGACAGTAGGAGACCAGAAGTTGTACGTCAACCTTATCGTCATCGGTATGAAAGGGTACGATGTCATTCTGGGGATGGACTGGCTGTTTCAACATCATGCCACCATCAACTGTAGGTCCGAGCTAGTGTCATTTAATCGCCCGAATGAAGTAGAATTCTCTTATCAGGCAGTACCAAAGAAGCACCGTATGCCTGTTATATCTTTCCTGAAAGCTCGACGACTAATGAGGTCAGGATGTGTCGGATTCCTTGCCCACGTAGTAGATGTTCAAAGACAAGGTGAGGTGGAACTTCAAAGTATTCTGGTAGTCCGAGACTTCCTAGAGGTTTTCATAGATGACCTACCGGGATTGCCACCTGATCGCGAAATTGAGTTTGAAATTGACGTATATCCAGGTGTGGAACCAGTATCGAAGAATCCGTACCGTATGGCACCAATTGAGCTGAAGGAATTGAAGGCTCAGCTGAAAGAGTTGGTGGACAAGGGTTTGGTGCGCCCCAGTTTCTCTCCTTGGGGTGCTCCCGTCTTGTTTGTCAAGAAGAAGGATGGGTCCCTACGGATGTGTATCGACTACCGTGAGCTGAACAAGTTGACGATCAAGAATAAGTACCCGTTGCCGAGAATCGATGATTTATTTGACCAACTACAAAGGGCTCGGGTATTTTCTAAGATCGATTTGCGATCCGGTTATTACCAGTTGAAGGTCAGGGCCGATGATATTCCAAAGACCGCCTTCAGGACCCGGTACGGGCATTACGAGTTCTTGGTGATGTCGTTCGAGTTAACTAATGCTCCGGCAGCATTTATGGACTTGATGAACAGAATATTCCAGGACTTCCTGGATAAATTTGTGATCGTATTTATCGACGATATCCTGGTTTATTCTGGGAGTGAGGCCGAGCATGAGAAGCACTTGACAATTGTACTAACAACTCTGAAACAACACCAATTGTACGCCCAGCTATCAAAGTGTGAATTCTGGTTAAGTAGGATTAATTTCCTAGGCCACGTTGTGTCTGCAGAAGTGGTATAGGTAGATCCGGCCAAGATTCAGGCCGTGAAAGATTGGCCAAAACCGAGGAATGCCAGTGAAGTACGGAGCTTTATCGGACTAGCTGGTTATTACAGGAAATTCATTAAAGACTTTTTCGTGATAGCAAAACCTATGACCAGCTTAACAAAGAAGGACATCAAGTTCAAGTAGTCTGAAGCATGTGAAGTGAGCTTTCAGACACTCAAGCAAAGGTTGACTACTGCTCCTCTATTGGTGTTGCCAATCGAGGATGGAAAATTTAGCGTATACTGTGAGGCATCCAAGATTGGTTTGGGATGTGTATTAATGCAAGAAGGGAAGGTAGTGGCATACGCATCTTGACAATTGAAAAACCACGAGCAAAACTACCCTACTCATGACCTTGAGTTGGCGGTGGTTGTATTTGCGCTGAAGGTATGGAGACACCACCTATATGGACAATCATGTGAGGTGTTTTCTGATCACAAGAGTTTGAAGTACATCTTTACTCAGAAAGAGTTGAATATGAGGCAAAGACGGTTGTTAGAATTCGTGAAAGATTAAGATGTTGAGATTAAATACCACCCGGGGAAAGCCAATGTGGTAGGCGATGCGTTGAGCAGGATGCCGTCTACTATGCAACCGGCCTTGGCTACCATCTCATTGCCTTTGAGAACAGAAATCCAGAAGTTTGAACTTGAGGTAGTTTCTAAACTATCGGCCGTACTGGCAAGTCTAACGTTACGGCCAACCGTTCTGGACCGAATTAAGGAAGCCCAGAAGACCAATTCAAAGGAGATGGCTGATATTGTGAGCAAGTTACCTATGGCCTCTTCTGAGTTCAGCTATTCGAGAGATGGTATCCTGAAGTTCAGAGATAGATGGTATGTTCCGAAGGATGAAGAGTTACGGAAGCACATCTTGTCGGAAGCCCACTCATCTTCTTTCTCTGTACATCCCGGTAGCACGAAGATGTATCAAGACTTGAAACTTCACTTCTGGTGGCCGAATATGAAGAATGAAGTGGCCAAATTTGTGGAGTCGTGAATGATATGTCAACAGGTCAAAGCTGAACATCAACGACCGAGTGGAACGCTTCAACCTCTCCCGATCCCCGAATGGAAATGGGAGAATATAACGATGGATTTTGTTGTTGGCCTACCAAGAACAGCTAAGGGCCATAATAGCATTTGGGTCATAGTGGACAGATTGACAAAGTCGGCCCACTTTCTACCTATGAAGACGACGTACTCCATGGATCAGAATGCAGAGTTGTATATTAGCGAGATTATTAAACTGCATGGCGTTCCTGTGTCGATCGTCTCAAACCGTGATCCCAGATTCACTTCCAGGTTTTGGAAAAGTTTGCAGAACTCTTTGGGTACGAAGTTGAATTTCAGCACGGCGTTTCATCCACAAACGGACGGGCAGTCTGAGAGAACAATTCAAATACTAGAGAATATGTTAAGGTCGTGCGTGCTGGAATTTCATGCTCCTTGGAGTAGATACCTACCGCTTGTGGAATTCGCTTACAACAATAGCTACCAGGCTACAATTGGCATGGCTCCATATGAAGCTCTCTACGGCAGAAAGTGTAGGTCCCCATTGTGTTGGGATGAGGTCGGAGAAACCAAGCTTATCGGCCCTGAGATATTACAGCAGATGTCCGAGGTGATAACTGCTATCAGACAACGAATAAAGATTGCTCAGAGTCGACAGAAGAGTTATGCGGACCATAGAAGAAGAGACTTAGAGTTCGCTGTGGGCGATGAGGTATTCCTGAAAGTGTCACCTTTCAAAGGTGTAATGAGATTCGGTAAGAAATGAAAGCTCAGCCCACGGTTCATTGGCCCATTTTCCATTTTGAAGCTTGTGGGAAGCATGGCCTACAGACTACAGTTGCCAGCGTCGATGGATGGGGTCCACAATGTCTTCCATGTTTCGATGCTGAGAAAATGTGTACGAGATCCAACTCAGATCGTGAAACAGGTGGACTTTGATATCATGCCGACACTGACATATGAAGAAAGGCCCATACAGATACTACCACTGGTAAAAGTTTTATGGTGAAATCACAATGTGGAAGAAGTCACATGGGAAAGACAAGCGGATGTTAGAGCACAATATGTCACAACCCCGACACTGTACCCAATTTCCCGTACTATTTTTTTTTATCCCTATACTTTAAATAAACTCTAGGCGGATTTTAAGCGGAAACTAAACCAAAATCTAAATCAAAATCAAAATCTGGTTCATAACTCATTTAAAACGACTAAAAAAAACAATTTAATTTAAACTTAAAACATTTATTTAAAACCATTAAAAACTAATTAAAACTATCGTCCAACAAAAACATACGAAAACAGGGGCAGACACGGAAAAGTCGCCTAAAAAGGAAGGGGCGATCGATCTTCCAAAACAGGCGATCGATCGCCTGACTTAAAAACAAGAGGGGCAAACGTTCGCCCCTCACCAAGGGCGAACGTTCACCCCATGGGCGATCATTTTCGCCAAGCGATCGCCTCTATGGCGATCGCTCGGCAACTTCTCTGGAAAATCCAGAGAAGTTGACAAACAGGGGGGCGAACGATCGCCCTCCCTGGCGATCGTTCGGCAACCCCTCTGGAATCACTTCCCAGAGAGCTCGCCCCCCACCCCCCCCCCCCCCCCCCCCCTCTTTCTTCCTTCCCTTCTTTTCTCTCTTCGATCCTTCCTCTGCAAACCAAATTCAACATAATAAACCCTTTCTCCCTGCATACAATTAACACTTCACCAATCCCTCATTTAACGACTCAAAACACATTTCAAAACCATGACTCAAAACACATTCAAAGCGTAGCCTATTTTCATAAAAATAAACTGCGTGGTTCGGTTTAAAAACTGAACTTTTCCCTAATACCAAACATTTATATAATATATTTTCAAACATTTAAAAATCGAAAACATAAACCTATCCACTATCCATGCCAGACAACCTAAGATATTTCCAACTATACAATAATTCATAATAAGCCCAGTTCACCCAAAAATCCTCAAAATACCTAACCGTTATCCCCACGGGTCAACATACGCGACGACTGCTCATGCACACCACCGCAACCGTGCTTCTTCAACCATCCTGTACATCAGGCGGAGGAACATCGTCCTCACCTGCTTCGATATCACCTACACCATACAGACACAGTATGAGATAAAAATCTCAGTAAATCCTACGTAAATGCAGATACGTGCAGTGCATATGGAGTTCAGAAATCATGCATACATACAGAGCGTCGCAGATAGTATATCACCGAGATCTCATCCCCCTAACCGGAGGGGGCCCATCCAGCGGTCGGACTACCCCGTGCGGTTAGAGGAGGGGGGTACACGCTTACAACACGTACAGCCGTGCCTGAGCCCCACCTCGCGTGACCAGATAACAGATTACGTTCATTAATTACGTTACAGTGTATGTGGTACTGTGTCAGGCCCTTAATCGACCCACACAATAGATCTGAGCCCCCAATTTCTGGGCCACATTGGTTTTCTGAAAACATCGTGCAGAAATTCATTTTCATGCTTAGTTAAAATACGTGATGCATGAACAGTTCAATATAAATGTAAACAAACAAGCATGCGTACCATCAAGATTGTAAAGGAAATAACCTACAAAACGTTTAAACCTAACTACCCAACCAAAGCAATTTAAAACAAACAATCCATTAAGATCCTCGACGCGACATCGAAGTACGGTGTAGGCCAATCGGCCAGAGTAAGTCACGAGAACTTACCTCGTGTCCGCTGCAGCTCAAGCTCCGTCCACGAGCGTTGTTTGTCTTAGGCAAAACACAATATCGACGTTAAAACTAATTTAAGCTTCTAAACGTCCAAATTGACAAAACTTTAACTAAAGAATTTTCTTAAAACTTCTAACTTAATTATTCGAAGCATATCGATGAACAATTTACGATCGATACTTCGAAACTACAATTTACGAGTTTTTTCCTAAAACCCGAAAATTCTCAAATTCTAACATTCGTCCAAAATCAATTAACTTTATCCAATAACGTTCAATACGCTCATTAAATTAAAAACTACGGCTAACCTATCGATTACGAACTCTAAATCACGTTTTAACAAAAATCTATACGAAACCCTAAACGTTAAACTTCGTGAAAACTGAACTATAATGCTCCAAAAGCATAGAATCTTACCTAGGGTTGCGAGAGGAGAAGAAAACGTGAAGGATTGGAGGTCGTCGGAGGAAAAACGAGCGCAGGAGGAAGAGAATCGCCGTTGATCGCCGGAGGGAAATGAGAAGTCGCGGAAGAGGAGAAATGGCGTGGAGAAGAAGAAGAGTTTTGTTTTTAAATTTAATATTGACTTTGCATTTTACCATTTTGCCCTTCCTTTGATTTTCTATTTATTTCGACCTTCGTTTCGTTAATTAACTAGCTATTCGGTTCCACCAAATCTCCTTATTTCACCAATAAGTCCAACTCATTATTTGAGATTTATTAAAACTGTCCGTTCGCAAATCGGACCACGTTTACTATTTTTACTGAAACGTCCTTTGCATTACGAGAAACTTAATTACTTGGAATATAGCGTTATTACTCCGAAAATTCCCGTAAATTCCTTAAAATTCCAATTAATAATTAGGATCATAATGGCGCTTCCTTTTTGTAAAACGAGTTTAATTTGACATATTTATAGAAAATGCCGATATATATTATAATCTAAAATTCCGTACAAGCAGGACATTACACAATATCCAGACCTCTTTGCTTAGGCAAATTTTGGGGACAAAATTTCTTTTAAGGTGGGTGGAATGTAACACTCGGCGTTTTTACCACGTAATCATTTAAGCGGGATTAATTGTATATTAATACAATGAATATTTTCTTTAATTTGTTTGGGCGTCTAATTGGAAGGGCAAAGTAGGAAGAAATTAAAGTTGGTGGGAGAAATCAAATGGATGATTGACACTTGGCAAGCTTGTGGAAGAAGACAAGCCATGTATTCCATTTCCTTCTCTTCCTCCTACGTGAGACATTTCCCTCTCTGCTTTCTCTCATTTCCCTCTCTGCTTCTCTCTTTTGGTTGAAGAAAACCAACGCGAGGAGTTTCTTCCTTCTCTGATTTTCCTCCTGCTTTTCGGTCTAAGGTAATCATCTTAGATAGAAAATGATTTTTTTTAATTTATTTATTTGCTAGTTTCGTGATGTTTAGGGTTAATGTCCGTTTATGCATGCTATAGGTTCGTGAACCACAGTGCTCGTGCGTTCAAGCTTGTTGCATTTCGGACCACAGGTAAGTTCATATGCATAGATTCGGCCCTTAAGCTCCTTCATCACGGAGGTACTAGGTTTCTTGTTCTGTCGGGATGTTTTGGGTAGAAATGTTAGAGTTACGTTCTGAAATGTCTGGCTTCGATTCATTTTCTGTTGTCTTATCTCTGCTATTTACCTGTTTAAGTTCAAGCACCATTCATGCATACACATTTTCTCTGAAAGACATGCAAATGTTTTCTGTACACTGTTTGAAACTAAATAAGATAAAATCTGACTGAAATGTACCGGTTAAGTGCGGGACGGGGACTGGCCTACTGAAATCTGTTCTGAAATATGTTCTCTAAATCTGTTGTGCCTGTCGTGCACTGCATGTTCCCCTATAAGCTCCACTTATACCCCTCTGCCACTGAAACGTAATGTTCTGTACTGTTACTGTATTCTGAAAACCGCATGCATAGCATTTTGCATCACTGCATATATATATATATGATCTTACTGAGTTTTAGACTCATAGGTAAACTCTCTGATGTAGGTACTGAACCCAAACATGAGGATTTTGTGCCTCAGTCTGATGAATAGGTGGCTGGTGGCTCGAGCTCTCGGGGGTGGTTGCTGTAGTCAGGCACAAATTTTGTCCCGAGGTTTAAGTTTTCTGTAATGTCTATATCCGTAAAGTCTTCTGGAATTCTGGTCTTGTGTTAAAAACTCTGTAGAAAACTTATGTTTTTGGGAAATTCTGCAATTTTATGCTAAGATCTGTACTGCCTCTGAGATTTTGAAATAATGTATAGATTCTGTGTCAATGTTTAAAACCGCTGTATTTGACAGTTAAGTTTATATTCTAAAGTATTCTGAAATTGTTGGGATATTTTCTGTTAATCTGTGCATGGATGATTTCTGGTTTTAAAGTTATCCATGTAGTTTGTCTTCTGGAAATCCGTCAATTGTAAAGCATAATTTTTTTCAACTTTGTTTTGAATCGGGTTTTGAAGGTTTGAAACCTTTATACCTTCTGTCGTGAGGTTTTCTGTTTGTATGTCTTCCTGTCAAAAGTTGTCAAACTCTGCCCCTTTTAGACTATATCATCCGATCACGTCCACTTCTGTTTATGTGTATATCCACCGGTGACGTCATCCACCTCCACCGCCCAGTTCAATTATCTCATCCGATGACGTCTTCATCTCATCCGGTGTTGTATGCTATCTGTATCTTCCGGTTGACATCATCCATCTTTCGGCTGACGTCATCACCTCAACCGAATTCTGTCTGCTGTCTGTATCCTCCGCCCGACGTCACCCATCTTCCGGCTGACGTCACCACCTCTTCCGCCCAATTTTACTCAGCCTCTTCCGCTGAATACTGTTCGTCTTTTGTCGTATCCGAATCCACCGATAGCTTTAATCTTCCGCCTGACGTCATCCTTACTTCTGTCTTTGCAAATGCGTCTTCCGCCTGACGTCAGCTCAAGTCTTCTGCCCAACAGTATTTTATTGGTTTTTAAACTAAATCTTCCGCCAGTTCTCTGCCTACGTCTTCCGCCCAGTTTTAAACTTCTTTTGTTTCCCTCAGTTTATTTCTGTTCTTTCTGTTTTTCCTGCTTAATTCCGTTTCTCTTTCTCTGTGATTCTGAAATTTTTTTAATCACCGTAGTCCCTCCCTCTCTGTAAAATTTTATGTTTAGGGTTTTGCATTGATAGTACGCGTCTTCTGTTATCCAGTATCTTCTGTTTTCTTCTGTCATTTTATTTCTGTTTTCTGTGAAGTTCTAAAAGTCCAGATGGTTTTCATAAGTTGTCCGGTGCATTTGGTAAACGTTTTCTGTTCTTTTGTTCCAGTAACGCTGTCTGTTCTGTTTTTTTAAAAAAATAGTCACCGTTTTCCTATAACTGTCCCGGAGTGATGGTTCCGATCCCGGACTACGATCAGGGCCCGGTTTCGGACTGTCACAATACCGAATCTCCTCCCATATCGATCGTAGAATCTTCAGTGTGCCTTCTAGCACGATCAGGTCGAGGCATTCATACTTACGACACATTACGTAATTTAGCATAGCATCTCTCATAGGTTCTCTCTCGAGGTGCACAAACGAGCCACTTGCCCGACGAGGCTATTCTACTCGAGACCAAGTTGCATATCCATTTTCTTATCTCACATTTAATTTTCATCACTCAACATGTCAAACACGTATTTCGTAGGTTGAAAACAATGATGCATGAAATAAAACCAACAAACTCAAAACAACCAACAACAATCCCTACCGTTCTATGGTGTAGGCCTGAAGGCAACAAAAACACTCCTGTACTTACCTGGTTGCTCGACACTCAGTTGCTCACTACGTCCAATCAATTCACTCGCTCGATAACCTAAAATATAAAGAAATAGCTTAGAAACACACTAAGGCATTCCTATTAAATTTTCTATCCAAAGCTAACCAACAATTCAACCTAACCCACAACAAAACCCTACAACCCGATTTTCTTCACATTTCCAACCGTCCAACTTTGAACGGCCATAACTTATTCGTTTTTCAACAAATTTCAACGTGCCACCCAAATCCATAAACCTCTACACGTCTACTATCAATTAAAACACTCAAACTAACCAACCAAATAACTTGGCAACTCCGAAAATGCCAAAACAAATTCAGTGTAATTAGTGTACAAAATATGTTTTCTAACAACTCACCTCCAAATCTTAATCTCCTCCTAAAATCAATCCAAACTAACGATATAAAATTTAAAACACTAAATTTGGGAAGAGAACTAGTAATTTAAACAAAATTTCGGACTCCCTCTCTTAGGGTTTCCAAAACCTATCCAAATCCTCCAAAAACACCTTAAAAACATAAAAATTCATTCCTAAAAGCATTATCATCAAAACCCACTTGACTTACCACTCAAAATCCTTGCCAAGATTGAAGGAAAGGGAGGAGAAGGATCAGCTATGGAGGAAGGGGAAGAAAACCGTGAGAAGAATGAGGGAGAAAGAAGAAAACTTGCCATTTAACCTAAAATTTTCTTTCTCTTTTCATTTCCTTCCACAAAATTTTCTTAAATTATAAAAAGACCACCACTTTTCCTTGCCCCAATCATTCCAACGTGAATTACCTCTTTCATTCACTTCTCCCTTATCTTTAATTAATTAACTTTACTTAATGACTAGCTTTTTATTGGTTCAAAACAATTTTTGACTTTCAACAACTTTTCCCATAACAATCCACTTTCTTTCTCCCTTCTAATGACTTTTCATTTGTTCAAAACTTAAACCATCACCGCTTACCTTAAGGTCTAAGTCTAATGCTAATTCTAATGTCACACACGTGGTAGAAAAATTCCAGGTGTTACAATTAAGACTCTCAATGATATCATTAATATGATGATCTTTCTACACACGTGTGGACGGTTGCCTGCTGTCTGATGTAGGCGCTTCTACTTCACTAGTTGTGATAGATGTATCAAGGACATTACCTGAGACACTAATTTGAAAAACATCTAGGACATTGGTGAGAGCACTAGAATTGTCAGTACTTGAGCTCTGGAATATATCTTCTCTAGGCGTAGCAATTTTTTCCAAGGAATCATTCACTTGAACATTTCCCGATTCAATGACAGTTCGAGTATGTTTATTGTAGACTCGATAGGCGCAGCTATTGGCAGCATATCTAAGAAAGATAGCCTCATCACTTTTAGAGTCAAATTTCCTTCTGTGTTCCCTGTCATTCAACACATAGCACGTATTACCGAAAGGATGAAAATAGTGAAGATTTGGAGGTTTACCTTTCCATATCTCGTACAGTATCTTGGAAGTTCCTCCACGGAGATACACTCGATTTATGGTATAGCATGCAGTATTCATTGCCTCGGCCCAGAACTTCTATGAAACATTTTTCTTGTGTAACATTACGCGAGACATTTCGGCAATAGTTTGATTTTTCTATTCAACAACTTCATTTTTTTGAGGTGTCTTGGGTACTGAGAACTCATGAGATATTCCAAGTTAATTACAGAAGTCGGAGAATTCTGACTTAAGAGATATGACACCTCCTTCATCAGTAGTCGTGGGAGGATTCCATCCTATCATAATTGATCTCCAAGCCTTCTCATCAATAGCCTTGATGAATTCTCTCATCCTGGCTTTTCAGTAAGCATAGTTACTTCCATCTAATAATGACGGACGCATAGTTGAACCTCCTTCCTTCATAGAGTCCATTATACCAACATCAAATCCCGTGGATCTCAATTAAGAAATAGAAGCGAACTGCTCTTATACCAATTGAAAGATCAATGTTAGTTACTTGATGCCCTAGTATTGGTAGAACACTCGGTGGGACACCAATTACTTATCATGATAACAGATAATGATAAAGTACAAAAAATAATGAGACAAGAGATTGGTAACGCAGTTCAGTAATTGCCTACGTCTGCGGGGTCACGCCTAGAATTAAAAACAATTCACGAGTTCTTGAAGTTACATGACAATCGCATGACACGGTGGCCCTAGAGAAGGAACCGTGTAAAAACCCACAAATGAAGCAATGTGCTCGTGTAACAACCCCTTATCCCAGCAAGATATTGTCCGCTCTGGGGATTGGGTCGTAGCCCAATATCCTCCCCTCACGGCTTTGTTTGGCGAGAACTTTTTGGAAGGTCACCCAACCTGGAATTTCTCTCGCCGAAGCACTTTTAATTTCGGAGTTCTTATGGGATCCGTTGTCAATTGTGCTCCAAAACGCGTCTTGCTATGTTGGAAGGGTCTCTTTACATATGTTTCATTTCCATATACTTCCCCAAGCGATGTGGGATTGTGACGACCCCCCTTTTTACGACCTGGGATTCGCCTATACTCGAGTCCGGGATTCGCCTACACTCGGCTTAGGTCCCGAGGTTTGCCCCGAAACTCGAGGTTTGCCCCGCAGTCGTACACATACGTTCACATTCGGGTCATCACAATCACCCCCCTCGGGGGCCCAACGTCCTCGTTGGCCACATTTCCGGTTGGGTACAGTCTCTGATACCATTTGTAACGACCCTTTATCCCAGCAAGATATTGTCCACTCTGGGGATTGGGCCGTAGCCCAATATCCTCCCCTCACGGCTTTGTTTGGCGAGAACTTTCCGGAAGGTCACCCAACCTGGAATTGCTCTCGCCGAAGCACTTTTAACTTCGGAGTTCTTATGGGATCCATTGTCAATTGTGCTCCAAAACGCGTCTTGCTATGTTGGAAGGGTCTCTTTACATATGTTTCATTTCCATATACTTCCCCAAGCGATGTGGAATTGTGACGACCCCCCTTTTTATGACCTGGGATTCGCCTATACTCGAGTCTGGGATTCGCATACACTCGGCTTAGGTCCCGAGGTTTGCCCCGCAACCCAAGATTTGCCCCGCAGTCGTACACATACGTTCACATTCGGGTCATCACAGCTCGGGTGATGGTGTAGAGTGCAAATTCGAGGAGAAATAGAAGGTGAAGGAGAAGAAAATGCAACCAAAAATAAAAGTGAAGTGTGTGTGATGATGGTCGAAGTTGAAGATGAAAATGAGAGCATGAAATGTAAATGAAAATGGAGATACCTTTGGAGACCCGAGAGCTATCTGACGTTTGGGCCTTTATCGGGTTTTCAAGTAATTAGACCCCTAGGCATGTCATCAAACTTATACAAATAAAGACTCCCTCTTATCTTTATTGCTGCATCTTACTAGCTTCCTTAGTGAAACAGTTTATGCTAGCTCCCCTCGACTTGTAATCGATCCCTCCCGGAATCTGAATGCAACAAGATCCCCTTGTTGATGGCGACTCCTCCTGGAATCTAAAGATGATAAGGTCCCCTTGTTGTTGATGACTCCTCTCGGAATCTGTGTATAGTAAGATCCCCTTGCCCACGATCAGAACTCCTCTTGAGTTTCAGGCAACCTCCTCTAGAGACTGAGCTTCAATGAAGAATATCAAGAAATGCACATTTGACAGCGTTTGTAACACCAGTCGTTGTCTTCGGATGCAACCAATCAACACACTCAGAATATCACAAGACCCAGCCACGAACAGAGTGTGTATACATTCAATCAACGATCGAATAAATAATGACAAACCCACACACAGAAGCGTTGGGGGAGAAAGAATAACTCACGGCACACGTAATTATGAAACAAGGAATAATCTGCACAATTAACATTCTGTTGAAAGAATGCTTAAGTATGTTTTGCCACAAATCTTTCTTCAAATATTTTATCCAAACAAATCGCATGTAATAAGGAAACTGAATCACTCAAAATTCGGTTGTGTGACATTGGTTGAGAATTTTAGGAAAGTGTCGCTAATTTAATAGAAATAGATCCCAGCAACTTAGGAATGGACCCCACAATTGTTGTGATCCCATATCAGGCTATAATCGATCATGCAAATATAAATTCAACTTTCCAAAAATCGATTTTCGCAAATAACTTGTTCTCCAAGTAACATCTTTCCTTGATTCAGAAGGTTCATTAATTGAACTTCAATAACTACAAGATCTTCAAGAATCTTCCTTACAAAAAATCAATCTATTGTCAAATCTCCATTAAATGCCAAATCAGCATGAATTGTCAAAAAATCAATGCCAACAAACTTTACATTTACACCCTATGAAGAAAAGAGGACAGCCACTGCGAAGAATAGTGAGACGCATTGAAGCTTGCGAAGAAACTTTGGTTCCTTGGTGCGTGTACTAAGCGTAACCAAAGAAGGAGAGCTGTTGGTCGCAGAGAAAAATAGAGAGGTGTGCGCGTGGTGCAAGAAGAAAAAGGGGGAATTTTTTATTCCCTTGCTACTACGTCGCCCTTCTTCATCAGAGAAGAAGAAACACAAAAATTATTGTTTGACAAATAGGGAGAAGAAGGGAGTGTTGTCGCTCCTCTAGTCATGCCGTAGAGTTGATGCCGCCGATCGAAGAAGGAAAGACAAGTTGTTGTTGTCGTCGCCGTGCATGAAGAAGAAAATGTCGAGGAAGAAAACGTTTCTCGCTGCTACCAATCACCGATCTGCTCTGAAGCAGAGGCGACTCAGTCCACCTGAAAGAGGTGAGCCTCGAGGGACTCCGACAACCAGATAGTTGTGAGTAGAGAGGTAGGTTTTTTTGTTGGGTGGACAATTAATGTGGGGTTGGATTGTTCACAAGGATGCTCCTTATCTCCCTCATTAATTATTTGCCTCTCCTCCTCCAAATTAAAATCGAATTCATTAAAATCTGGCATTTTTAGGACGAGGGGACATGCGAGATTTCACTAGAGGAAATAAAAAAAATCAATTTAGAGATGAGTTTTCTGAAAAAAAGAGAAGACCTTAAAGTGAAAAGGTTAGCCACTGTTGTCGTTACTGACAATGAAGAAAGGAGAAGACCTTAAAGTAAAAGGGTTAGTCACTGTCATCGTTGCCGTACAGTGAAGAGAAGAAGTATTTTTTTTTTAAGATTTGTTTCCTTGCACCGAAATTTCTTTGAAGGTGGAGATTGTCAGAGTTCAGTGTTCTGGATTTACTTTGAGTTGGGCCGAGTAGCCCGCTGGATCTCTCACGTGAAATTCGTGTCAAGGTGGAGATCGTTAGAATTTGATGACCTGAATTCTAGTTGGACTAGGTTGAGCCCCTAATCTCATTAGGGTTTTGTTTCTCTATAAATACATGTAAGCTAGAGAAGCAAAACCTGCAGTTGTATTTTCCATCTTCCTAGTAGATTTGTTCATCTGCCCGTGATTTTTTTTCAAAAAGATTTTCTACGTAAATCTTGTATTTTGCAGTTTATTTTTTTCTATTATCGTTCAATTTTTTCAACATTAATGTCAAAGTTACTCATTTATTCAGAGAATATATAAATGGATTGTCATTCATTGCTAAGTTAACATCATTTAAATGAAGAATTGTTATTAAAAAGATAATAAAAATGGAAAAAAGATTTTCTACGTAAATCTTGTATTGTTATTTATTGATATTGTCAACTCAGTGATTGAATTGGTCACTTTTTTAGATAAATCCAATGTTCAAATTGAAGGAAACGATACAATTTTAATTCGTTTGAGAAATAGCAGCCATCAACAATTAGCAATGTTTATTATGTTCCGAGTATGAAGAGTAACATTTTGAACTTGAGAACACTCTTAGAGAAGAACTACACAATTCGCAAGGATCGTAGTCTCCTATTTCAAGATAATAGAATAAATGTGATCACAAAGGTATCAATGTTGAAAAATAGAATGTTACTGTTGGATATTCAAGTTGACGTTGCTCGATGTTTGAAGGTTGGCGTGAATGACACTTTTTGACTTTGACACTTGAGATTTGTTCATCTCAATTTTGGTAGCTTAAATCTATTGGGCTAGAAAAAAAAAGTGATAAAAGAATTTTTTTTGTCCATAAACCAATCATATAAGTTATGCGAAAGGTGTCTTGTTGGTAAACAATTTCGAAAGAGTTTTCCAAAATAGACGACATCAAGAGAAAAATTTGTTCACGCTGATGTATTGAGACAATTAAGCCTATGTTATTCGGTAAATATCGATATTTTCTCCTCTTTAGTGATAATTCTAGTAGAAGAATTTGACTTTATTTTTTGAATAAGAAATATAAAGTTTTTTGTGTTTTTAGAAAATTTAAAGCATATGTAGACAGGCAAATCCAACATTCCATTAATGCCTTGAGATTAGATAAAGAAGGTGAGTTACATCTAACGAGTTTAATGAGTTACGTGAACCAAAATACATTCGATGATTCCTAAAAGTCCCAGGGTCTCCTCAATAAAATGGCTTAGTTGAAAGAAAGAATAGAATCATTTCAATATGGCAAGAAATATGTTAAAAACCAAGAAAAGGCTGGGTAAAAGCAGTTGATTGTGTCGTATACTTATCAAATAGGTGCTCGACAAAAAGCTTGTGGGATAAAACATCTCAAAACACTGGAGTGAAAGAAAATCAAGTGCTTTTCATTTGAGAGTTTTTGAAAGCATTAGTAAGAGAGGTCAAAGTTTGATGATAAAAGCAAGAAGTACATATTTATCGGTTATGATTAACGCTCCAAATGCTATAAGATTTATGATCCAAGTCTTTTGAAGAGAATTATTAGCAGAGACGTTGAACTTGATGAAGAAGATTCTTGGAATTGGAGTGATGAAGACAAAACAGGTATTAATTCTTTCATTTCTTTGATGAGAAAGAGCAAAGTAGAGAAGTTTAAGAGTATGAGCTCTAAGATCACCAACGATAGTAGACACACTTTCTTCATCTTCTTCTAGTAGAAGCGGGAAAGAGAGCCTCATATAAAAAGTCTTCAAGATCTTAATAGGGTAACACAAAATCCAAGTCAATGTCTAAATCTCTTTTGTCACTTTGTTGATTGTGAGTCCTTAGTATTTGAACAAGTCGAGAAAGATGAATAGTGGAGCATTGATATGGATGAGGAGATTGTATCAATTAAGTAGAACGAAACATGAGAGTTAACAACCATTTTGAAAGGCCAAAAGCTCATTAGTGTGAAGTGGGTCATCAAAGAAAAAAAGAATGCAAAGGACTAAGTGTATAAATATAAAGCGATATTAGTAGAAAAATGATATAGTCAACAATCAAATATTGTTTATGGTGAAGTATTTGCTCACGTTGCTCGTTTGGAAACTATTTGACTTATTATTTTTTTCTTGCAGCTCAAAAGAGGTGGAATGTTTATCAAATATATGTCAAATTGGCATTCTTAAATGAGTTTCTCAAGGAAGAATTCTATATTAGAACAAGAACCAAGATATGTTATCAAGGGCGGTGAAGACAAAATATTAAAGTTGAAAAAAGTATTCTATGGCCTAAAGCAATGTCCAAGAGCTTGGAATAGTTGAATAGACAATTATTTCCTCGAAAATAGATTTACAAAATGGTATAATGAGCACTCTCTCAATGCTAAGGTACATTAAAACGAAGATATCTTAATTGTTTGCTTGTATATTAATGATTTGATTTTTACGAGAAATAATCAGAGTATGTATGACCAAAAAGTTTGGGATAACAGATATTGGTCTAATGTCGTATTATCTTGACATGAAGATCAATAAAAGAGATGATGACATTTTCGTATATCAAGAAGGTTTTGATAAAGAAATTCTAAAAAAGTTCAATATGGAAAATTGTCAACTTAGTGAATACTCTAGTGGTACGTAGAGTAAAATTATTTAAAAATGAGAAATGAGAGAAAATTACGACTGGGATGTGCTGAGGTAGTATATAAAGTATCTCTACATTACTTGTTTTTTTGAGCTTTTACTGTTCGTGTCATTTGTAGAGATAATGAGCAACTATCGAAGTATGGGAAGGGTATTGTGCTCACTGAACTGAAAAAAAAAAAATTGATTGAACCAAATCCTCTATTTCGTGATAAGCTTCAATATCCAATTTTGAAAAATTTAAGGTTGCAGACTTTATTTTTCTAGAGGTCTTGCAGAATTTCTTTTCTTTAATATTATATGCAACTTAAAACTGTAATTTTCCTCCCTGTTTTCTTTTTCTTTTTCCAGAATTTCAATTTAAATTGGCTTCATCAGCTGAAGCTCTGTAAAAATCTAAGGCAAGACCTCAATATGAAGACATTAGTAGTTGAGCATAGTTATGGACAACCTAACGGTGCAATGGCTCCATCTCCAGTCACCAATTCCTTGATAGGATCGGTCCTTGAGGTTTCTTGTTTTCCACCATTTGACTGCTTATGGCGTAAGTGCATGCAACTTTTTTTATTGTTAAACTATTAAAAGCATTTTAAGCTTGTGGTATTTTGGCTGTGGATATGTAGTTTTTTACCCATTTCAACCTGCACCAGCTTCTCTTCCTTCATCTCTAGCTGGTTTCATGGCAAATCCCTCTCTTGTGCCTCAACCATGAGTCTTAATACGACAAACAATGCTGGTAGTATGCAATTCCCTGAAGCTTTTGTTATTTTTTTTTATTATTATTATTAAGCTTTCAAACATGTTAGTATATTGTGTTTACTTGGTTAGTCTAGCCCTTACTTTTCAGACTAGAGAGTAACAGTCGTTAAGATTGCAACCGTGAAGCTCGCCGGAGATAAAGAACAGAGAGAAGAGAACGAAGAGAAGAGACTGCAGGAAAAGATTGTACTATATTGTGTTTTCCAAGCGTAATATGTACAATGTACAAGACAACAGTAAATGAATGATAAGACAAAAGACAATGACTGAAACTAAACTAAGCTAACTAGAAATGAATAGGAAAAGTACATGTGCTAATAGCCCCCCTCAAGATCAAGGTCGTAGACCGAAGATCTTGGACAAGAAAAGAGAGAATGTCACTGGAGGAAGAGGTTTAGTGAGCGCATCCGCGATTTGGTTTGTTGACGGAGTGAATTTGACCATGAGCGTCTTCTGTAACACCTTCTCCCATACAAAGTGAAAGTCAATCTCTACATGTTTGGACTTGGAGTGCAACACCGGATTAGAGGCAAGGTATGTGGCACTCAAGTTGTCATAGAGGATGAGAGGAACTGTAGGGGAGGTGATACCTAATTCGTTCAAAAGGGACTGCAACCATAAGACTTCAGCTGCACCGTTCGCAATGCTGCGATACTCAAATTCCGTGCTGGAGCGCGAGAGCACCTTCTGTTTGGTGGAGGACCAAGAGATAAGATTGGTACCAAGGAAGACACAAAAACCACTTGTGCTCTTGCGGTCGTCTGGACAGAAGGCCCAATCAGCATCGTTGTAGCATGTCATACCAAGGGAGTTGGATGGAGTGAAGGAGATACCGAGAGTTTGAGTACCTATAAGGTAGCGCAGAATGCACTTGACTGCTTGCCAGTGAGTCTCAGAGGGAGCATGCATGAATTGAGAGACCTTGTTGACGGCAAAGGTGATATCAGGTCTCGTAAGGCAGCAATATTGAAGGCCCTAAACTATGCTTCGGTAAAGAAAGCCGTCAGGTAGGGGGTCCCAGAGTGAAGGGAGAGGACAGGTCCAGCAACCATGGGGGTCGAAATCGGCTTGCAAGAGCCCATGTTTGCCCTGTGCAGTAACTCAGATATATATCGCGATTGAGAAAGAGTCATACCAGTGGGTGTCTGAGTGACTGAAATGCCAAGGAAATATCACAGGGGTCCAAGATCATGAACTTTAAACTGAGAATGTAGATATGTCAGTAGCTGATCTATGAAAGGAGCAGAATCACTAGTCAAAATAATGTCGTCCATGTACACCAGGATAATAATAATGTGAGAGGAGTGACGGTAGACAAAAAGGGACGTGTCTGATTTTGATGCGGAGAACTCCTAATTAATTAAAGCTATGTATAATTTGGTATACCAGGCTCGTGGGGACTGTTTGAGGCCATACAGAGCTTTATGTAGGAAGCATACAGCAGACGGAGATGTGGAGTCAATGAAACCGAGAGGTTGTTGCATGTAAACCTGCTCTGTTAGGTCTCCATGTAGGAAAGCATTACTAATATCAAGCTATCTGATAATCTAGCGAAAAGAGACAGCCAGGGAAAGCACTGTGCGAACGGAAGTCGGTTTGACTACCGTGCTGAAGGTTTCATCGTAATCAATTCCTTCTGTCTGGTCATAACCTTTAGCCATGAGGCGAGCCTTATATCGAGAGACGGTCCCATCAGAGTTCAATTTAGTCTTGAAGACCCATTTGCAGCCCATGATTTTTGCACCATTTGGAAGTGGGACTAAGGACCAGGTATGGGTAGCTTGAAGCGCAGACATTTCTTCTTTCATGGCATTAAGCCAGTGAGGGTATTTGGCAGCTTGGTTAAATGTTTTGGGTTCAAGCGGAGGTTCAAGGAGAAAAGCCTTTGGCTTGAAGACACCTGCTTTAGAACGGGTCGTCATAGGGTGAGTGTTGAGAACAGGGTGGATGAGTATAGGAGGAGAGATGGATTCATGGGGTGATGAAGGGAGCAAGGTATGGTTTTGGGAAGAAGATGAGGGGGAGGCTTGAAAATGATTGGACAGAGGGGGAGAAGGTATGGGAATTATAGGAAGTGGTGAAACAAGAGGGTTGGGAGTAGAGGAGGTAAAAGGTAAGGAGGGAATGTGTAGAGGAAAGGGAGGTGGGGAAGAGGTAGAGGTGGTGGGTGCAGTAAACGGAAATTGAGACTCCACGAAGTTAACATGTCGAGAAATATAGAGTTTGTTGGACTTTGGATCAAGACAGAGGTATCCTTTGTGATGGGGACTTGGACCTAAGAAAACACAGGGGAGAGATCGAGGCTGAAGTTTATGCTGATTGAAGGGTTGAAGGTAAGGGAAACAGAGACAGCCAAACACACGAAGAGAAGAGTAATCGAGGAGAGTTTTGAACAAGCATTCAAAAGGGGACTTGTGACGGAGGACAGGGGTGGGAAGAAAGTTAATCAAGATAGTGGTTGTGGTAAAAGCATAGGTCCAAAAGTGATGAGGAACAGAGGAGTGAAAAAGGAGGGCGAGACCAGTTTCAACATGTCGATTTTTGCGTTCGACTCTACCATTCTGGTTGGGAGTATAGGGACAAGAAATGCGGTGCTGAATGCCGAGAGATTTAAACAGGTTAGTGAGGAATTGAAATTCACCACCCTAGTCGGATTGGATAGCTTTGATTTTAGTATCGAACTGTTTATGAACAAATTGATAAAAAGTGACAAATGTATTGTAGACGTCACTTTTTAATTTAAGAGGAAAAAGCCAAGTGAAACGGGTGCAATCATCTACAAATAAAATGAAATATCGGGCACCGATAATGGATTTAATGAGAGAGGGACCCCAAACGTCAGTATGAACAAGATCAAAAGGAAATTGAGCATGAGACGAAGAATTTTGAAATGGCAATTTATGACTTTTGCTCATTTGACAAGAGGTACAAAATTTGGGTGCAACATTTGATAAATTGAAACTACAAGATCTGAGCACTTGCTGCATTACAGAAAAAGAAGGGTGACCCAAACGTAAATGCCAGAGATTATCCAAAATAGAGGGAGAGGAGCCACGGGGATGGGCAGTGAGCGACAGGTCAGATTCTGGCAACAAAACAGGGGCTGGCAAGGGCACTGGAGGAGACCGAGCAAGAGGTGACAAAAAGGAACCAGATGAGGGCGTGTGATAGAGTCTGTCATGGAGAGAACCATGGAGCAGAACTTGGTGGGAGAACCGATCCTTAACAAAGAAACAGGTCGAGTGAAATTCAACATAAACAGAATTTTGCTGACATAATTTGGATACGCTTAATAAATTGTGAGAGAGGCGTGGAGTGTGATAAACTTGAGGTAAGTGAAGTGACTGGCGGAATGTAGGAATAAGAGCGGAACCAGAATGAGAAAGAGGGACGACGGTACCTTCGGCCGTGGAAACTTGGGAGGGAGCAGAGAGAGGTTGAAGCTGACTAAGAAGCTCGGAATGCGGTGTGAAATGATCGGTGGCGCCGGAATCCAGGATCCATGGCATGGTCGGCGACGGAGAAAGGGTGGGGAGGAGGCCGATGAAGTTCGAGACAGGAGACGGGCGGGTTTGGGGAGAGGGAATCGGGTGAGAGGGGAAGGGAATGGGTGCGTCAAAGTGGGTAAATTCAGGTTGGCCCGGGACTGAGGGGTGGAAAAATTGGGTTTGGGTCGAGTCAGAGGTTAAACTGGTTAGGTTGGCATGGGCTTGGGTTGGAAACTTGGCTCGCTGGGTTGCAAAGGGGAGTTGAAAACACTTGAGGGCCAAGTGGCCCATTTTGCCACAGATTTGGCAACGGGCCCGGGAATGGGTATTGGGCTGGGGACACCATGGGCCAGACGGAGGGAAATGCTGAAATGAACCGGGCCGACTGGGAGAGGAAACGGGCAGCAGGTTAGGGCGAAGAGCGGCTTCAGGTCGAGGGCTCCAGGGCTGGCGAAACGATCATTGATAAATGACGTTCGCATGCATTTGCACCGGCGTTGGAAGCAGAACGGTCTGATTTGTTTTTCATGGAGAAAATCGTAGCTTTGGAGCATGCTTTAGGCTTCTTCCAGAGACGGATGTTCAGACCGGGTGGTGATTGTAGTGACGAAAGGATTATACTCCGAACCAAGACCGCCTAGGAAATACAGTATTTTTTCTTTGGGGGAAATTGATTCCCCGATGGCAGCGAGAGTGTTACTGTAACGCCCCCGAACCCACCCCGGCTCGGTGCGCTACTTGGCTCACTCTAACCCCGATTAAAACATAATTTAAAATAAGCCTAGACTCGCTAAATTCTCTTAATCCTAACCGTTAAGCACCACGGCATCCTTCCTGAAAATTTCGACAAAGTAACGCCTGAAAATGGCGCCTACAAATTGCTAAATACCTGCATGCAAACCAATTCTCAACCAGTCCAGAATATTCCTAACCATCTAACCAACCTATGAAATCTCCAACAATCAACCTATTGTCGATCCATGCTATCAACCAAAATGAAGAAAATTCACAATACAAGGTAACACATCACCCTGCACTATAACTATATACAACAAATACACATAAGACAACCACCCAAAAAGAACTACACATTTCCATCATCCATCAATTTACAAGCAGACATTTACAATACTACCAAAATACAAAACCCACATTCTCCGAAGACCATGGTCGAGGCGCCCTGACAATTGCCCGCACCGGCATACAGCGTACATCAACGACTGCATCCCATCCTAGCTTTCTTCGTAGCTCTAACTTGTACCCTGTCGTCACCTACCCCACAGAACACACACACACACGTAAGCTTACGCTTAGCAGTAGGGAATAACAAAATATAAACATGCACAATTCACCACACTCATACACAGCCCTAACACCTTCCACACAACACCACTCAACTTGACAACAACAACACACAATGCAACTCTCACACGATCCTAACACATGCAGTTTCTAACCCTCGGTTGTATGCATCACGTTCTGATTGCATTTGTCTCTAGTAAAATCCCTCTCGGGGTGCTCAACGAGCCATGTGCCCGACGAGGCTATTCTACTTAGACCATTTCTAGTAAAATCCCTCGCGGGGTGCTTAACGAGCCACGTGCCCGACGAGGCTATTCTACTTTAGACCATTTCTAGTAAAATCCCTCGCGGGGTGCTCAACGAGCCACGTGCCCGACGAGGCTATTCTACGGTAAAGTGCCTTGTGGGGTGCTCAGCGAGCCACGTGCCCGACAAGGCGATCCTACTCTAGGCCATCTCTAGTAAAATCCCTCGCGGGGTGCTCAGCGAGCCACGTGCCCGATGAGTCGATTCTACCGTAAAATACCTTGCGGGGTGCTCAGCGAGCCACGTGCCCGACAAGCCGATCCTACTCTAGGCCATCTCTAGTAAAATCCCTTGCGGGGTGCTCAACGAGCCACGTGCCCGACAAGGCGATCCTACCCTAGGCCATCTCTAGTAAAATCCCTCGCGGGGTGCTCAGCGAGCCACGTGCTCGACGAGGCGATTCTACCATAAAATCCCTTGCGGGGTGCTCAGCGAGCCACGTGCCCGACAAGGCGATTTTACTTTAATGCTCACTCATCAAACCCGTGCTCACAACTCATGCTCACATACCATCAAACCCGTGCTCACAATTCATGCTCACTCATCATCAAACCCGTGCTCACAATCTCATGCTCACTCAATGCACAACATAAAATAACCACAACAACCAACTAACACCAACAACAACAACAAACAAACACCAAACAACAATAACCAAGCAATTCATTCCCACACTACTCAATATAAACAACACAACTATCAAACAATAAATCCTACCGTTCCGTGGTGTAGGCCCTAAGGCAAAACAAACGTCCTCTACTTACCTGAACTCTTGCACTGCACTTACTCGCTTTGGCTATGTAAATTTCCCCACTCGGTAACCTATCACAGTCACAAAAGTCACTTAAGCATTACAATTTACTTCTAACGAATATTTAAACTAACTCTAACTACAATTATTCAAACTTAATTCAAATTAAGCCTACATTCCCCAATCACTCTCAAACTACTATTTCTAGCCTAATCCAACTAAAACCTAACTAAATGGGCCACCAATTTGGGTTCGGTAAAAACTGACTCCATCTTCAAATGCGCGTAACTTTTGCGTCGGTTATCGGAATCGAACGATTCCAGCGGCCACGTACTCCTCTAATAACCTATTTTAACCTGCCAAAAGAAATTTGAAAACAAACGACACTAGCTAAGTCAAAATGGCAAAAACCCGAACTGCCCCTTCACCAGGAAATTTCCCCATTTTGGTTTTTTATCAATTTTCACTCAATTGCACACCAATCAACCATATTTAGCCTCAATTAACATAATCTAACCAAAAACCCTGAACTACAAGCAAAAACCCGAAATGCCCAAAAGAGGGCTTCACTGTTTTTCGCCCAAAAAGGGCTCTCCACTGCCAGGCAACCATAGCCGGCCCAAGGGTTGGCAAACCCACTCCGGAAGCAGCCCATTTTGGCCGGTGATCGGAGCTCAAACTCGCTCCTCACCCTCGGCCACAAACAGAGCCAAAATAGGGGAAGAGTAAGACGTACCATTCGATTCTGTGGGCGAAGATGGCTGGAACTGGCAACCTTAGAGTCGCCGACGTCGTCTGGCCAGAAATCGGTGGCGGTTTAGGTCGGCGATCATCGCCCCTCGCCGTTCTCCCCTCTCCCCTGCCTCCTCTGTCAAGCCCCGGCCCAGGCCCGTACACCTGGCACCGCTCCCGACCCAAGCCCGTACACTTGGCCCCGAGAGCCCACGACCCAAGCCCGTACACTTGGCCCCGTGGGTGACCCAACGCACAGTACTTCCCTCTCCCTGCAGAGGATTTTTGCCTTCCTCCCCACTCGAACCCAGGACCTCAGGGTAAGTACCTTGGCTACAAGTGAGGAGTACCACTTGAGCTACTAGCTCAAGTGGTACTCCTCACTTGTAGCCAAGGTACTTACCCTGAGGTCCTGGGTTCGAGTGGGAGGAAGGCCCTGAGGTCCTGGGTTCGAGTGGGGAGGAAGGCAAAATCCTCTGCAGGGAGAGGGAAGTACTGTGCGTTGGGTCACCCACGGGGCCAAGTGTACGGGCTTGGGTCGTGGGCTCTCGGGGCCAAGTGTACGGGCTTGGGTCGGGAGCGGTGCCAGGTGTACGGGCCTGGGCCGGGGCTTGACAATAAAAGGCGCCTTTTATTGTCAAGCCCCGGCCCAGGCCCGTACACCTGGCACCGCTCCCGACCCAAGCCCGTACACTTGGCCCCGAGAGCCCACGACCCAAGCCCGTACACTTGGCCCCGTGGGTGACCCAACTCACAGTACTTCCCTCTCCCTGCAGAGGATTTTGCCTTCCTCCCCACTCGAACCCAGGACCTCAGGGTAAGTACCTTGGCTACAAGTGAGGAGTACCACTTGAGCTGTAGCCAAGGTACTTACCCTGAGGTCCTGGGTTCGAGTGGGGAGGAAGGCAAAAATCCTCTGCAGGGAGAGGGAAGTACTGTGCGTTGGGTCACCCACGGGGCCAAGTGTACGGGCTTGGGTCGTGGGCTCTCGGGGCCAAGTGTACGGGCTTGGGTCGGGAGCGGTGCCAGGTGTACGGGCCTGGGCCGGGGCTTGACAATAAAAGGCGCCTTTTATTGTCAAGCCCCGGCCCAGGCCCGTACACCTGGCACCGCTCAAGTGGTACTCCTCACTTGTAGCCAAGGTACTTACCCTGAGGTCCTGGGTTCGAGTGGGGAGGAAGGCAAAAATCCTCTGCAGGGAGAGGAAAGTACTGTGCGTTGGGTCACCCACGGGGCCAAGTGTACGGGCTTGGGTCGTGGGCTCTCGGGGCCAAGTGTACGGGCTTGGGTCGTGGGCTCTCGGGGCCAAGTGTACGGGCCTGGGCTCGCGAACAACAGAATAGCTTCGGCTATTCTGTTGTTTCCTTTTATTTTAATTAATTAAATAATTAATTAATAATAATAATAATAACTTTAATAAAACTAAATTCCCATTATGCCCTTTCAAATTTCGACCATTTCAAATTTCATTAAATCTCGTTCTTAAATTATAAACTTTCATCAATTGACCCTCACCCTGTACCCGGCTTAAGTTCTCTCCACTGGGAATACCCAAATATAAATTAATAAACCATTCACTTTTCTTTTAATTTAATTAAAACAACCTATTTTATTATTCTTTTATTTTCTCTCCAATTTTCCTTAAAAAAAATCTCGGGTGTTACAGTTACAAAGGCTGGTGATTTTCTGAATGTACGCAACGGCTGAAAGGCCATCTTTGGTGAGAGATTGAAGCTGCGAGCGGAGTTCGCTGATACGCACCAGAGAAGACGAGGCAAAACTATGTGCAAGGGCAGATCAGATTTCACTGGCAGAGGTAAGGACAACAACTTGAGGGAGAAATTCTTCAGACAGAGAGGAGAATAGCCAGCTGATGATAAGGCTATTGTAACGGTTCTAAAGGATGAAATCGGGGTTGAGGTGAGTCAAAGTGGAATCCAGAAATTCAGGAGGTTGTGGAGAGGAACCGTCCAGAATGTGACGAATTCTATTGGCAGTAACAAGGTGGAAGATTTGAGCTTTCCAGATGAAATAGTTACGGTTGTCGAGTTTCACAGAGAGGGTTTGGTTCATGGACGTAAATCGGGTAGGGAAAGAGCTGGAGGAGGGGAGGGAGAAGGCAGAGCTGTTGAGCTTGAAGATGCCATCTAACCTTAGCTCTGATACCACGTTAAGATTGCAACCGTGAAGCTCGCCGGAGATGAAGAACAGAGAGAAGAGACTGCAGGAAAAGATTGTACTGTATTGTGTTTTCCAAGCGTAATATGTACAATGTACAAGGACAACAATAAATGAATGATAAGACAAAAGACAATGACTGAAACTAAACTAAGCTAACTAGAAATGAATAGGAAAAGTACACATGTGCTAATAACAGTGACTTGATCAAATTCTCTCATGCTGACATTAAATTTAAATATTTATTTTATTCTTTCCCTTTTTTCTGATATCGTATATAATTTCATTAGGGTGGGTGGGGAGACTTCTCAATGAAGTATGTGTTTCGTATTCACTTATTTGTATATTAATGCTTAAAATATGTCCATTATACCGCGTACGGGCATCACACTTACCGGCTACTAGTATTCACTAAACACAATTTAAAAGTTATTAGAAAAGTACCTATTAGTTTTATGACTCGTTGACCAAATACTAAAAAGAAGTTTCTATATTGTTGTATTTTTGGTTATTGTCTTGAAAATATTATTTTAAGTTCTAGTTATTATTTTGAGAAATAAATATTGATATTTATTACACAAGAAAAAAAAATTATTACAAAGTACAAACTAAATTCTGAATATTAAGAGTTCGTTCAAATTAAATCGTAAAATGTTTTTTTAACAAAATGCACCTCAAATTTGGGGTTCGTTCAACTTAAACCTTAAATTTTTTGAACAAAATGAATATCAAACTTTACACAGTGAACAAAATAAACTAAGAATGTTATACTTGTTAGCTTAAAATGTATTAAGCACATTGTTTATTTTGATGATGAATATGTAGCATGATAAGAACTAACTAACTAACTTAAGTCTCAAGCTCAATAAGTGTTAAAATTGAGATTTTGTGCATTATTGTGAAATACCATTTCCAAGGGATTTTTGATGTTTTTAACAAGCATCTAAGTTTTCTCATATATATTTAAGGCATATGAGATGTACAATATCAGAGTTTTGAAAAACAACAAACAAAATTTTTTTATAAAATTTCAATGGTGTCGACCGGTCTTATGAAATGTCGATAGCTAGTGCAAAAATTTCACAAACCCGAGAACTTTTCTATGTCGACCACTCCAAATATCTTAGCCTACAGTGTTGACCGCCAGTGCAGGTGTCGACTGTACAGTTGTTCTCCAGGTCGACCAGATTGTTGAACAATTTTAAAACTTATACGTAATGGTAACTAAATGCAGACCGATCTAAATAAGTGTCGACAGACAGTCAGTTTTTTTAGAAGACCAAAATAAATAGAGGAGATGAGCTTTTAGGAAATTTACAGCTTTTGAGAAAAATTGCAACGAAGTGATGCCAAAAAATTTTTCTTTAATATCTACATCTTGCTCTAATTTTACAACTCTCAAATTCCTAAATTTGAGATTGTCTAGCTTGAGAGTGTGTAAGAATTTGTTATTTAAGTGTTCAAATTATACATCTCATTGTAAAAGAGTGAAGGGTAACGTCAAGGAAAGTCATTGTAAGGTTTGATTGACAACGGGAAGTTTAATCAAGTGAACTCATTATTTTAAGGTTAGTAAGTATATAATGATTCAAATTTTTATTACTGTATTTATTCGAATTTTTAATTACATTTTTTGGTTAATGGTGTAAGAATGAATATTTATATATATGAACAATATGTAATTATAGATGTAAATATATAAATTTTATGTGATGATTGAGTTGGAAAAGAGTGTATTAAAGAAAGGATACGTTAGAAGGATAAAAATTTGATTTTTAGAAATTTATTAAAATAAAAATAATAAAATAAATATGGCTGATTGATTGCCCAAGGATAAGCGATCGATTGCCATTTTGATGAAATGGAGAACGCGGACTCGAGAAGGTGCAGATTGATCGCCAAAGGAGGGGCGATCGATCGGTTGTTGAATGAGAAAATCAGATTTTCGAATAGAATGGGTATCGATCAATCGGCTAGCAGTAGCCGATCGATCGCCCTTTCTAAATTTCGAAGAATTCCTGAACAGAAGGAGTGCCGATCGATCGGTTGTTGCTGGCCGATCGATCGCCCCGTTAAAAATTTAAAACATATAAAACATTCAATTTTCTGATTTAAATTTAGATTAATTGAATAAATTAGATTAATATTAATCTAATTAAATTTAGATTAAAACTAATAGTGATTAATGATTAATTAAAATTGATTAATTGGTAAATAATTGAAAAGGGGAGGGCAAAATAGACTTTTTGCGTAGGATAAACTTGGTTTAATGGTAAATAGCAATTAAGCACTATTGCAAAATGGTTAAGTGGCAAGCTGTTGTGATGTTTACGTTAAAAGCTGAAAGAGAAAGCTGAAGAAAAAGAAGAGTTCTAGAGAGAAGAAAGGAAGAAAACCGAGGCAGAAGAGAAGGGAAAAGGAGGAGAAAAAGAAGGGAAAATGTGAGATTTGTTGATTCGTCCTTTAGAGAAAAGTGTTCATCTTGGTGAGAAGAACGTTTTAGTGCAGAAATCGAAAGATTCGGAGGAGATTTCATGAAAAAGTGGAAGAACTGACATACGGTAAATACCTCTAACGATTAGAATAATTAGTTTATGTTTAAAGTATTACTAGGTAGAGATAATTTCAATTACTGTTTTGTATCTGGATATGATAGATTTAGTTGTGATTCGGTTGAGATTGGGTATGTTGAAATGAGGAAATTGATATCATTTTTAATTCAAATTGATATGAATTGTGAAAATCGTTTATTTCGGTTTTATTGAAATGCTAAAACAAAAATTCTCAAAACTGATTGTTTATATTGAATTGAACGCATTGATTTTTTTAAATATCAATTTTATAGGTGGGTTGAGTTGCATTGTCTTAAACGTGCATATCATTGCTTTATAAATATTTTTAAAGTATGCATTTAGAAGGGAGGAAGCAGGAAAGCCATGGTAACATAAGAACCCATTGAACTGGGCTTGCCTCTTCGTATGCGATAATTATGACTATGAAAATGATTGGAAAATTAATTGTATGTCCTCCTTGGGTTGAATGTCCCTAAACTTCATGGAGAAGCAATGTGAAGGGTCCTACAGCCTTACCGGTGAAAGCCCGAGAACGTGTAAGTGTGTGATGGTCATATGCGTCAATTTAGAGTGGATTGCATTTTTAACATTTTCATTTGAATGTTAAAAACTATATTGAAAACATTGATTTAGATCATGGTTGTAAATAATGCAAATTCTTTTTATAATTGCATTAGTTTAATTTAATTATTGAAAATGGTTTTAAACTGTAATTGATTGATTTTAAATTGTTCAAATACGAACATGTATATATTTTTATAAAATTGCATTAGTTTAATTTAATTATTGAAAATGGTTTTAAATCATGATTGATTGATTTTAAATGGTTTAAATACGAACATGCATGTATTTTTATATAAATGACATGAATTTCAAATAAAAACATATTGATTTAAATTGATTTCAAAATAATCAATGATAGGTGGAAGATGAAAATTGATCTTAGATAGTGTGGATAGAGTCTGAGCTAACTATTCTAGTCACTAGACTTATTTGCTGGATGTAAAGCTCATTATATGGAATATCTCTATTTTTTAGATATCGAGGACGTTCACCGAGACGGTAAAGTGTGCAAAGAAGCATATGTAATACCCGGCTTGTACGGATTTCAGATATATTATATTATATTATTATTTTATTATATAATGACATTTTTAGTAAATATGTCAAATCAGGTCCGTTTCACAAAAGGAAAGCGTCATTACGATCCTAACGATTAATAGGAATTTTAAGGAAATTATGGGAATTTTCGGAGATTAAACGTTATATTCCGAGTAAATACATTTCTCGTAATGTAAAAGACGTTCTCGTAAAAATAGCAAACGAGGTCCAAATTGTGAACGGACAGTTTTATTAAATCCTAGATATTAAGTTGGACTTATGGGTGAAGTAAGGAGTTTGGATGAAACCGAATAGCTAGACGATTAACGAACCGAATGACGAAACGAATATAAAAAATATGGAGGGGCATTTTAGTAATTTGCCAAATCAAATTTTATAAAAATAACCTAAATCTATTTCTTTCTTCATTCTTCCCTGCCTTCTTCGATTTCCAGAGAGCAAACCCTCTCGGCTTCTCCTCTGCCACGGCGATTTCTTCGACGATCCGACCTCCATTCGTTCCGTTTCCTTCACATTTTCTCCTCCAATCGACGTTCTAGGTATGAGCCTACAATCTTAGAGCTTTTATTTCGATATTTATGGCGATTTAGGCAATTAGGGTTTTGATACTTTTTCGTTAAAAACGCGAATTAGGGTTTGTAATTAATAGGTTAACCTTGATTAAGTGTATATTGCATGTATTTGACGTTATTGGACGAAGTTAAATCAATTTGGGAAAATGTTAAAAATTGAGAAATTTCGAGATTTTAGAAATAACTCATAAATTGAGAATTGAGGTGCCGAGCGTAAATTGCTCGAATAGATAGCTCAATAATTGGATTAGAACTTTAGGAAGTTTCCTTAGTTAAGGTTTTGTAAATTTGGACGATCGATGGCTTAAATTAGTTTTAACGTCGATATTGTGTTTTGCCTCAGACAAACAACGCTCGTGGACGGAGCTTGAGCTGCTTTGGACACGAGGTAAGTTCTCGTGATCTTCTTTGGCCGATTGGCCTACACCGTACGTCGAATGTCGTCTCGAGGAGTTTTGGAGATGCTTTTGTTTAATTGTACTTGGTTTGGGTAGCTAGGTTTTAGGGGTTTATAGTTTACGCTTTACAGTCTTGATGGTACACGTTATTGTTTGTTTACTTTAAGATATTGAACTGTTCACGCATCACTTGTTTTAAAGAAAAGCATGAAAATGAACTTCCGCACAGAGTTTTAAAGATAACGTAAAGCATAGCATTGGCCGAAAGGCTTATTGGCCGAAAGGCGTATTGGCCGAAAGGCGTATTGGTCACGCGAGGTGGGGCTCAGGCACGGCTGTACGTGTTGTAAGCGTGCACCCCCCGCCTCTAGCTAGAAAGAGTAGTCCGCCCGCTGGATGAGCTCTCTCTGATTAGAGAGATAGGATCTCGGTGACACCTATCGTGCATTGCATAGTAAAGAAAACATACATGATTAATGAACTCATTCGCAAATCATGCATTGCATTTACGTAGAGCTTACTGGGATTTCATCTCATAGTGTGTATATGTATGGTGTAGGTGATCTAGATATCGAGGAACCAGGTGAGGATGAGATCCCTCCTCCTGAGGCTTGAGTCCAGTTGACGGAGGATGACTGCGGTGGTGTGCTGGCGCAGTTGATGCTTAACCGACCCGTGGGGGAGTATGTGTAATATCCGGCTTGTACGGATTTTTGGATATATTATGTTATATTATCATTTCCTTATTTAATGGCATTTTTGGTAAATATGTCAAATCAGGTCCGATTCACAAAAAGAAGCGTCATTACGATTCTAACGAATAATAAGAATTTAAGAAATTACGGGAATTTTCGGAGATCAAACACTACATTCCGAGTAAATACACTTTCGTAATGAAAAGACGTTCTCGTAAAAAA
>CM039506.1:32567745-32584823 GCA_022432975.1 Begonia masoniana
AAAGAAAAGACAAGCGACTATCAAGTATGAGGCCCAAGCGAAGTAATCGGAAGGTCCGAGAGAACATCCTATCGAGTCAATCTTCCATCATGGCTCAAAATCCACTCGGTGATTCATGTCAGCAACTTAAAGCCTTATCATCCAGATGACGAAGACAAGGAAAGGAACGACATCTTGAGACCAGATATCTCCATCAGCACCAAAGGAAAAGAGAAGTTGAAGAAATCCTTGCAGATCGAAGCGTTAGAATAGGCCCGGCGACAGTACCAGGAGTATCTCATCAGGTGGAAAGGGCTAGGAGACGACGAAGTATCTTGGGAGAAGCAGAAGATCTGGAGGACTCCGCGAAGATGATCAAAGAATTCAAGCAGAAGCAGAGTTGACGAGGACGTCAACAGCTCAAATAGGGGAGGATGTCAAGGTCTGGGCTTGTCCAAGGCATGTTTCCTATGGCCGCCCATGCTGCTAGGTAGATTTATTTCCTTTTTAAGTAATTCTGTTGTAATCTTTTTCTTTCTATTTTTGGCAAGTGACTCCTCGCCTACATAGCATGTCCACTCCTGCTATAATGGAGATGGCCCGGATTGCTCTTTAGGGGGAGAGGCATGACTGCACGTAGACCCCCCTACCCAACGTTGTAATTTGCTGCTATTCAATCAAGGCTTTTTACACACACTCTTTATGCAAACTTTATACTCAAATGATGCTCCTTTCGGTTAATCTCGCTCGCTCGTTGCTTACTCGTTAGACACAAGCTCGCTCTAACGAAGTGGGCACTCGGTGCCGTTGGCACGCTCGTTGGCTGACCCAGTACTAGTGAGATATTGGGTGCCGCACGGTCTCGATACGCCCCTTGAAAGTAGGACCGTGACACTGGGCGCGCGGCGCCCAGGTAGCGCACATGCTGCGCGCGTGCTGCGCGCGCTGCGCGCGCACGTTTGAGCGCTGGGGCGCGCCTGTGCGCCCCACCGCGACTTGTCGCGGTCCGAGGCCCGATTGGTTGGGCCTCCTCGGGTTTTCTCTACCCAAAACACTTAAAAACCTTCTATTTTGACCCCTTTTGACCTTTCCCCACTTTTCCTCATATTTCTCCACCCCGAACACCTCCAAAATTCACGAAACTTTAACCATACCTCCCCGACACTCGAACCTTCAAATCCCATAAAAATTTTGGAAAACCGACTTCAACCGAATATAAATAAAAATAGCGAACTTAAACCCGACGTCGTTTGTTTTAAATTCAATATGGACGGCATAACGCCTAAATCCTTTAAAACCAAAACCTGCAATATAAAACCCGAGAATATATAGTTTAAATTCTCAAAATACCACCACCATTACTCAACAACCCAACGACTCGAAATCTTTAAACATTCATTACGAAAACCTTTATAAAAACAACGTGTCAACACATATCAAATCTCCCAATCACCAACCAGATACATCAAAAATACCAAAATAACCATCACTCACAACATCCCGAAGACCATGATCGAGACGCCCCGACAACTGCCTGCACCGGCATGCCCTCTACATCACCAACTGTGCTCCAATCCTAGCTTTCCTTAGGCCCTCACCTGTACTCCCGTCTACACCTATACCATGGAACACAAAACATAAGCCTAATGCTTAGTAAGTGGGGAATAATGCATACGACAAACATAATGCAACACAACCCCTAACACATGAAGTTTCTACTCGCTCAGTTGCTCTTAATTCGTTCGCTTTTCGTTGTTCATTCACCGAACCGAAGCTCATCACCCTCATCACCCATGTTAACATCGCACCTTAACGCGACTGGGCAACTCACATAGAGTCCCTCGCAGGTGTCCAACTCACACAGAGTCCCTCGCAAGTGCCACCCTAACGCGACTGGGCAACTCCACTGGAGTCCCTCGCAGGTGTCACTCTAACGCGACTGGGCGACTCTACTAAAGTCCCTCGCAGGTACCACCATAACGCGACGTGACAACTCCCATGGAGTTACCCGCAGGTGTTACCCTAACGCGACTAGGCGACTCAACTATAGTCCCTCGCAGGTACCACCTTAACGCGACGTGACAACTCCCATGGAGTTACCCGCAGGTGCTACCCTAACGCGACTAGGCGACTCAACTATAGTCTCTTGCAGGTACCACCTTAACGCGATGTGACAACTACCATGGAGTTACCCGCAAGTGCTACCCTAATGCGACTAGACGACTCAACTATAGTCCCTCGCAGGTACCACCTTAACGTGACGTGACAACTCTCATGGAGTTACCCGCAGGTGCTACCCTAACGCGACTAGGCGACTCCGACACAAACCAGCGTACGATTCAACTCACACCATCCCTTACGATTCAAGCTCACCATGCAAAACCATGCTTAAAACTCGTTTCTCGTAGTTTGAAAACCGTGATGCATGTCACACCAATACTCAACACAAAACTAAACAAAATAACTAAACAAAGCAAACAACCAATTCCCTACCATTCCATGGTGTAGGCCCGAAGGCAAACCACACACATCCACTACTTACCTGATGTCTCGGTATGTGTTCGCTCACTTCGTCCAACCGAATTTCACGCTCGATCACCTAAAATCACGAAAACTCAACTTAGTAATTTACTAACGAACTCGAAAGACATTTTTAACTAAAACTACCACACAATTCATTCTCCAAAACACAAAACCCGAATTGTGCAGAATTTTGACCGTCAAATTTCAAACGGTCGTAACTCCCTCCTTTTTCAACGGATTTTGACGTGCCACCCCAATCTGTAAACCTCTACACGTCTACTATCCATTGAAGCACTCAAATCAACCATCCAAACACCATGGCCAATCAGAAAACCCCTCAACAGATTCGGCCAACTTTCTCTCCAAAACCGGTTTTCACACCCTTTCATCAATTTCTAATCAAACTCCTTAACCAACCTAAACTAACCTAACTAAAGCTTAAACCCTCAAATATATGAAGAAAGCACAGAAAAAACATAAAATTTCGTAGCTCCATTTCTAGGGTTTCCAAACCCTAACACAACTACACAAAAACTCCTCCAAATCACTAAAAACCAATCCTAAGTTGCGTCAAACATAAAACCCACTTAAAATCTCACCTTAATCCTTGAAAAATCTATGAAAAAGAAGGAGGAGGGAGGCGCCAACCTTGCTGGTTCGTGGAGGGGAAGAAATGAGAAGAATATGACTTCAATTTTACCACAAATTTCCTTAAAATTTAAATTCAACCATCACTTTTCACTCATCCATTCAACGCCAAAAACTTCCCACATCACTCATTTATTACATGTAAATTTACTTTGAATTTTCAACAACTAACTCCTATTGGTCCATTTGTTCATTGACTTTTCAAAGTGTTTGGTTTGAATTTTCAACTTCTCCATTCACTTTAATTCCAACGTGAACCACTCTTTTAATCCCTTATTTTACATTCAATTTTCATCACAAACTCTTCTTCCTATTTACACTTCAATGAATAACATCAACTTGTATAATTTAAATCTATACTTAGCATAATCTAGGCTACGCACGTAATAGAAAATTTCCGGGTGTTACAATCCACCCTCCTTACAAAAATTTTGTCCTCAAAATTTGTGGTACCTTAGTAATCCTTCAACTTACTCCCTCTAAACTATCATCCTATCTTTTGAGTTGCCCCTCAAACTCTCAAACTCTTGATTAAATGGTCTTATTTACCAATTGAGGAATAGCAATTCATATATCTCCAGGTTTCGATTGCACGTCCGAACTTTACATCTTATAGCTCGACTACTTATACATACTACCAATGACTTAATTTAAGCACTCATCATTTCTACTCACTACTCCTCTGTCGTAAATTAATTCCTCACTTCATACTTCCCTATCTCTGAAAGCCTCACATAATTTACTCGACCCTCCAAGGCTAACGCTACCTCCATAGCGCAAACTAAGAACAAAATAAACAATCATTTTACTCTACTCCTAAATTTCGATTCTCTTCTACTCTAACATTTCATTCCTAATTTATCGCTCCCTAACATCTCGCACCTATTTACCTCGAACAATCACGATATGTCATTGGTCATTCAAATACCATTCTCAAACTCCCGGTCATCATCAAATGCTATCAAAGTTTTACATCTACATTAACTCGATCCTCTCTCTCTCGTCCCACAACATAACCTTAACCTGTATAAAATTTTCAAATTTCATCCAATGTCTAAGTTTCCATAACTAAGCCTTCATAACTCTCTCTCAATTTCAACTTACTTCTAAGTTTACTTGTATGAACTCTCCTTCGTTCTTCATCCATATCTTTTAAATTCCCCAATCCACTTCACACTAATTGCATTTTCCTTCTATTCTACTCTCTTTTGACTTCAAGTTTCCTTTCTACTCTAGTACCTCATTACTTACTTATCACATTCCTATCGCTCTCATCTCATATACTCTTTCCCCCAAAATAATAACATTTATTAGTTGTTTCCAACATAGCTGTCTCATCATTTAAATTTATCAAATATACTGTAAAGTCTCATATTATAAACTCCAAAATTTTTATATTAAAACTTCCATAATTCTCCGGAATTCCTAAGTTCTCCCGTATGACCTCCGTGTGAACTTTCTTTCCTTCGTTTCCATATCCTCTAGACTTCTCAGCTCCACCCAGATTACCAAATCCTTTAATGGCTAACCCTCTTATCTCACTCTTCGTTAAGATGAACTAATCTCTTTACTTGCTTTTTCCTAAATCCATCCAACAATCATTAGCTAACCTAGCAACTCTTAACTTACATTCTAACTTACATTCATTAATACTCGAGTTTTAACTTACATTCTATTCTTAAGCTTCTCCACTCTTAAACGTATTAATTCCTACCTAAGCTATACATAAAATCAATGGTTTCGACCTCGTTACATACGAGTCAAATCTCCGAACCTTTCTAACTTAACCTTATCATTAACACAATCAAATGGTTTCACTACCTTTTCCCTAAGACGGTACCCAATTCTCTAAGGATCAACTACTTTTGTTCAACTTATTTTTTTACCTTTTGGCTGGTTCATGTAGCTGGTCCTTTACTTGCTACGGGGCAGTCTGTGGCTATATGACCGGGTTGGTTACACTTAAAGCATCTAGAGATATGGCCAGCTTCGAAACAGTTATAGCACTTCCCTGAATACTGTCCACACTTTCCCGGATGGACTTTCAGGAATTTGGGACATTGGGGGTATCCTCTTTTCTTCAATTGTTTCAGCTTCTTTCCTTTTCTCTGTTCATTCAAAAGTTCTCCCGGCCTTTTTGTCCCCTGAAGCTGTGAAGAAGATCCATCACCGTCCATCTGAGTTGTAATTCCCGTGAATATTTTACCCAGAACTGCTGCCGGTTTAATCAACTTACCAGCAGCTTCCTCCACCTCTAAGGCTTTGGCCACCACTTGATTAAATGGTTGTAACGCCCCGAGTTATCTGAACCCGGTTCGTTACACAATGCCCCTACATGACTAAAAATTTCAACCGTATTTTTTTTTTTAAACTTGCAGCGGAAATCATTTAAGCAAAAATAGAATTTGACAAAGCCATAAAAACAATGTTAACATAATCGTTGGAAATATTAAGAAGTAATCGGCCAATCGGAAATAGAAGTTTAAATTGAAATACTTGAGGTGTCACAGAGGTCAAACGGATCTGCCGATTTAAAAAGTCAACGGAAGGAGTAGAAACAGAAAATAGAAGGTTTCTGCCGATGACGTCAGCCAATAGAAAAACAAAGGACATCTCTCGGTAGACTGATCTACCGGTGACTAAACGACAAAATACACTCTACATCTTCCGATGACGTCAGCCAGATGATTTCCTTCATCCGATCGACTTTGTTCTATATCCACCGGTGACTAAACGACAAGAGTCCTCCTACACCTACCGACGATGTCAGCACGCATCTGCCGATGAGTTTACTGAGACATCATCCGATAGACTTAAACCTACACCTTTCGATTGAGTAGACTGCATACGGCGATCACTAAAGGACAAACTCTCTACTTATATCTTTCGATAGGCACATAACTATAACCCGACATCTACCGATAGACTTTATCTACCGATAGTGAACAAAACAACATCTTCCGATAAAACAAGCTACATATACCGATCACTAAACGACATATTTCGTTCTATATCATCCGATGGCTTCCACTGAAGACATCTTCCGATAGACAACAGAACAACAACTCAACCTCAGCCGATAGACTTCATCTAACGATAAAGAACAGAACCACATCTCATCTTCTTCTTGGTATACAAACACGACTCTAACTACAGAAAAGAATTTACTCACTTCACTGAAACCATTCAAAAACATTTCAAACCATTACAATAATAAAAATCCAGTGAGTGCCAACATTAAATCCCAACAGAATACTATTAACAGGAAAATCTCGAAATTGTATTCAAAATATTGAAATCACTACTGTCATGAAAACTCAATATACTTAAATTCAGGAAAATCTCAAAATTGTATTCAAACATTGAAATCACTACTGTCATGAAAACTCAATATACTTAAATTGAAACACTATCAACTAAACTTTCACACCAACAGACATCAGTTAATCCGCCTCATCAGTATACCAGTTTGAGACAGAGAAGTGCTCCTCCAACCCCATCTATTCGTCAGTAAACTCAGGGAATTCACCTGCAGTATCCTCAACACCTACATCACAAAACTCATCTATTAGCCTAATGCTAAGTAAGTAAAGCAAATAATGAAATGATATGCTGAAACTTAAATCCTGAATATGCAGTTTCTACTTTCTCATCTCAGTTGCACATCGTTTGTTTACTGATCAGATCCCTTGATTCCCTTGGGAGTGGGATCAATTCTCCCAATGTGATACATCCTCTTCATCAGTTAAGGGGTGGATGAAGTCCCTTAATAGCTATTCTGATCCCTCAGTTCCCTTGGGAGTGGGATCAGTTCTCCCAATGTCATAAATCCTCTTCATCAGTTAAGGAGTGGATTAGTTCCCTTAACCGCCAATGCATTTCAATCTGTACTTGCCTTTCCATAATGATGCATGAAAGTTCATTTTCGTATTCTTTCAAAAACATGATGCATAACATACAGAAAATGCTCAAACATACATCAACCTACTGTTTTGTGATGTAGGCCCGCGGGAACACACAATACTTCACTTACCTGGCTTCACCAAGAGTTCCTGGTGGTAGGATATTCCAAGAGCTGGCTCACCTAAAACATAAGCACAGCATTACTAAACTTCATTCTAAACATTAGGAAATCTAAAGGGCTAGTTCTAAGGGTTCTGTTCTTCGCCATTCCCGATTCATCGCTAAACCCCAAATCCCATCCCTCACTCTCTGTACTTCCAAAATGCACACATAGCCATCCACCAGTTATCTAGACACTAAAAACAGCAAGTAATCGAATCAAAACTCACCTTGGTTGGAGGGGAATCGCCTAGGGGGAATCCGTCGAGCTGAGAGGTAAAAAGAAATGAAACAGTGGCGGCTACTCACACTGGACTCTTCCTTAAATACGTTATCCACTATGTAAAAATTCTAATTACCATCATGTCCTCACCTGAACATTTATTAACCTAATCAATAACTCCCCCAACCCTTCTATCAAAGTACATCATAAATAATAAATTAAAATTTTTTGTTCAATGGAACCGGGTGCTACAATCTACCCTCCTTCAAAGAATTTTGTCCTCAAAATTCAGTACCTGAATAGTTCGGGATATTGGTCCATCATGTCCTGCTGGCGCTCCCAAGTTGTCTCCTCAATGTTCTGGTTATGCCATAAGACTTTTACCAGTGGAACTTCTTTGTTGCGCAATACCTTTACTGCATAATCTAAGATTTTTACTGGTTTTTCCTCATAAGTAAGAGTAGGAAGGACTTCAATGTTCTGCTGTTCCACAACCTGTGATGAATCTCGTACACACTTCTTCAACATAGAAACGTGGAACACACTGTGTATCCCTTCCATAGAATTTGGTAGCTGCAACTGATAGGCTGCTCTCCCAACTCTCTTTAGAATAGTGAACGGTCCAATAAATCTGGGGTTCAACTTGCCTCTCTTTCCAAATCTCGCGACTCCTTTGAAAGGTGTCACTTAAGGAAAACTTCATTACCAACATCAAATTCTAATTCTCTTTGTCTTTTGTCTGCATAGCATTTCTACCGGCTTTGAGCTGTTAAGATTCTTTGTCGGATAAGAGCAATCTTCTCCACTGTCTGCTGCACAATGTCAGGACCAATCACTTGTGCTTCTCCAACCTCATCCCAATATAATGGAGATCTGCACTTTCGTCCATATAATGCCTCGTATGGTGCCATGCCTATTGTTGCTTGAAAACTGTTATTATAAGAGAATTCAACCAGTGGTAAATTCTTACTCCAAGAACCTTGAAATTCCAGTACACATGCACGAAGCATATCCTCCAATTTTTGGATAGTTCTCTCAGATTGTCCATCAGTTTGAGGATGAAAGGCAGTGCTAAAACTAAGTTGTGTTCCCATAGCCTTGTGCAAACTTTTCCAAAACCTAGATGTAAATCTGGAGTCTCGGTCTGAAACTATGGTGCTTGGAACTCCATGCAGTCTAATAACTTCGTGCACATACAACTCAGCCAATTGATCCATCGAGTATGTTATCTTCATTGGTAGAAAATGAGCTGATTTGGTTAAACGATCAACTATTACCCAAATTGCATCGTGACCTTTTGCTGTTATAGGTAATCCTATAACAAAATCCATAGTTATTTGTTCCCATTTCCATTCGGGAACTGGTAAAGGTTGCAATGTTCCAACAGACCTCTGATGTTCAGCCTTGACTTGCTGGCTGACCAGACATGACTCCACGTACTCCGCCACACTTCTCTTCATACCTGGCCACCAATAATGTTGCTTGAGATCTCTGTACATTTTTGTACCTCCAGGATGAACAGAAAGTCTGGAGGAATGTGCCTCAGATAGGATTTCTTTTCTAAGTTCGGTATCAGCCGGAACAAACCATATATTTCGAAACTTGAGAATTCCATCAGCTGAGCAGTTGAAATCCGACTCGTCAGTAGAATCTATGCACAACTTATACTTATTGCATTCGGTGTCATTCATTTGAACTTCCTTTATTTTCTCCAAAATAGTTGGCCTCAAAGATATGGCCGAAAGCATGGCTGACACACTAGACACCGCCTCCAGGTTAAATCTTTGGAATTCTATCTCTAAAGCTATCGGTATTTTTAGAATCAATGCAGAGATTGAAGGTGTCACTCTACTCAAAGCATCAGCCACTACATTCGCCTTGCTAGGGTGGTACTTAATCTCGAAATCATAATCTTTGACAAACTCTAGCCACCTACGTTGCCTCATATTCAATTCCTTTTGCGTAAAAATGTATTTCAGACTTTTAGGATCCGAAAATATCTCACAGGTTTGTCCATACAGGTAGTGCCTCCAAATCTTTAATGCAAAAACCACAGCAGCTAATTCTAAGTCATGTGTAGGGTAATATTTCTCATGCACTTTTAACTGCCTAGAAGCATAAGCTATTACCTTTCCATCTTGCATCAAAACACAACCAAGTCCAACTTTGGATGCATCACAATATATGCTGAACTTACCATTAACAACAGGAAGGGTCAGAATTGGAGCATTGGTTAGTTTCTGCTTCAAGGTCTGGAAGCTTGGTTCACATTTATCAGTCCAATTATACTTTACATTTTTCCTTGTTAACATAGTAAGGGGTGTGGCAATCTTTGAAAATCCCTCGATGAATTTTCTATAATATCCTGCTAATCCAAGAAAACTTCGGATATCAGTGGCATTCTTCGGTTGGGGCCATTCCTTAACAGCTTGAACCTTGGCTGGATCAACAGATATCCCATCTTCAGAGATCACATGACCAAGAAAGTAAACTCTGTTCAACCAAAACTCACACTTAGAAAATTTGGCATAAAGTTGGTGCTGCCTCAGCAATCCTAACACCAAGCTTAGGTGTCCTGCATGCTCCTCCTTAGTTTTAGAATAGATTAGAATGTCATCTATGAATACAATGACAAACTTGTCCAAATACTCGTGAAACACCCTATTCATAAGATCCATGAAGGTTGCTGGCGCATTTGTCAAACCAAAAGACATAACCAAAAACTCATAATGTCCATATCTTGTGCGAAAGGCAGTCTTTGGGATATCTTCAGATTTAACCTTCAACTAGTACTAACCGGACCTAAGGTCAATTTTAGAGAAAACTCTTGCACCCTTGAGCTGATCAAATAAATCATCAATTCTCGGCAGTGGATACTTGTTCTTGACAGTTAGCTTATTCAACTCTCTATAGTTTATGCACATACGCATTGATCCATCTTTCTTTTTGACAAAAAAGACAGGTGCACCCCATGGTGAAAAGCTAGGGCGTATGAACCCCTTCTCCAACAAATCCTCTAACTGTTTCTTCAATTCTTTAAGTTCTGTTGGTGCTAGTCTATATGGATTTTTAGACACAGGCTCGGCGCCGGGGTAAACATCTACCACAAACTTAATTTCCCTATCTGGTGGCAAGCCAAGAAGGTCATCTAGAAATACTTCTGGAAAATCTTGGACAACTAAAACATTTTTGGGGCTTGATTCTTCTACTAGCTGCGTGTCTAAGACATTGGCCAAAAAGCACAAATACTCCCTGCATGGGGAGGGTCTACTGTAACACCCGAGTTAACGGCCAGGTGATTTTCTTAACTCTATTAACGGTCATAAATATTTAATCTTCGAAGTTTAGGATTTATGCCAAGCTTAATTAATTACATGTGGATCTAAACTAGGTTGAGTGGCAAAGTTGTAATATTGGAGGATTGAGGCCAGTATTTAAAGAAAAAGGAAAGGATTTAAACCTCATTTAAACCACTATAGCCGACATCCCCAACTTCCGGCGATTTCTTCTCTCCCAAGCTCTCGCTCTCTGTCAGCTGGAAATCCCTCCTTCGGCGATCGGTTTCCTTGCTACTTCTCAGCTACTTTGTGCTCGAGGTACGGGTTTAACAATGTGGTTATTTGTTAGTTTATTCGCCCAATTTTCCAGCTCTGTATTGAAGTTTGGATTCTTCAATGGCCGAATATTAATAAGAACATTTTGAAACCCGAGATAAGTAATGTCTTTCCGAATCGATTCTGGACATTTAGAATAACCAACCCTGAGTTATCATTATCGAATCCGTCTGTTTTGGTTTTAGGATTTCGGGTTACATTGAGTATTAAACTAAGAACTCGGGAAGGACTCTTAGCTATTAGATCTTAGGATAACTCGAGATTAGAACTACTAGGATTTTGTTTTAACTACTGCAATGTAAATGTTTAGGTGAAGAAGTTTGAAGAGAAGGGTGCTCAAGTGCTAAGGAGACCAGGTAAGTGAATGTATTAAGATTCCCAGCTAATAGAGCCCTACATCGTGGGTGTACTAGGTTGTTTAGATCTCTAATGTTTACATTATGATAATGAGCTTGCCTGCACTTGAAGGATCTATGTATGTTGTGAAGTCATCTACTCTGGTATGATCCTTGTCATAGTTTGATGAGTTAAAAGTTCTCATGTTCATGCATCATGAATGTTTCCCAAGCATAAGAAAACGTTTTAACGCATGTTTTTCCATGAACAAGATATGTATGTATATATGTATATATATAAGACTTATGCAACGTGGATTAAGTGAGGGTTGGGGGCGGTTCGGCGTATGTCACAGTCCAAAGAAGGACATATGAATACGACCCGCACTAGGGAACAAGATCAAACTCACTGTCGAACCCCCTTTACCGGCACAAATCCTCTCTTGATCCACACAACCTAAACAAAGAATATGAGCAAAGACTATGAACGATGGATATGATCAACGACTATGAATGATGAATATGATCAACGATTATGAATGATGAATATGATCCATGGTTATGAATGATGATTATGAGCAAAGACATGAACAAGAAAAGACTTATGAGCATGTGATTTTCCCAAATTATGCATCATGCATCAATGTTAGTGTTGCATTCCTTACTAAGCATTAGGCTTATAGTTTGAACCTTATGATGTAGGTGACGAGTTTTCAGGTGAGGAACTCAAGGTTAATGAGGATGTCTAAGCTTGGTTGCTGGAGGATACTCAAAGTGACAGTGCAGGACTGGAGAGGCGATTATGACCCCTGGTTATTGCTCCTTATGTCAATAAGAATATAAGAACTGGAATTATGTAGGATGGTGTTAATATTGCTTGAGTTAACTTTTAAGACTGGGATTGGATATGAGAATATGTTTCCTTTTAAAGGGTTTATGTCATGCAAGTCTTCCGCTATTTATACTCTGAATGAATTTGTTATACCAGTAAGAGCCTTTCTTAGCTAAGTTGTATTATGTGAAAGTCGAATGAATCATTTTGGTAGGAGTTTCTACCGGAAGATGTGTTTTTCTCCTATCGGTAGGAGTAGAGTGTTTAGCCATCGGATGATAAAAATGTTATTTTGTCGTCTAGCGAACGGCAGATGTAGTGTAATAAGCCATCGGATGATGAAAGTGTTATTTTGTCGTCTAGTGATCGGCAGATGTAGTGAAATAAGCCATCGGATGATGAAAGTGTTATTTTGTCGTCTAGCGATCGGCAGATGTAGTGAAGTAAGCCATCAGATGATGAAAGTGTTATTTTGTCGTCTAGCGATCGGTAGATGTAGTGTAATAAACCATCGGATGATGAAAGTGTTATTTTGTCGTCTAGCGATCGGCAGATGTAGTGAAATAAGCCATCGGATGATGAAAGTGTTATTTTGTCGTCTAGCGATCGGCAGATGTAGTGTAATAAACCACCGGATGATGTAAATAATGATTTTGTCGTTTAGTGATCGGACGACATAGAGCTTGTAAGCCATCGATAGATGTTTTTAAATTGGACACATGAGATGCACGTGATCGTCGGTCGATGCGAGTATTCGCATCTGCCGATAGGTGTTTAAAAGAGTCATGTGGGGTGCACGTGCCATGTCTATCGATTGATGCATGCAGATCCATGCAACTTGTACGTCGATTGAAAGCAGGTACGAGGGACTAATTTTCTATCCATTAAGTTGAAGTCTTTAAGCATGTTAGGTATACTGTTATTAAAGGAAAAAAAAAGAAGGATAGAAGAGTTCAAATATGTGTTAAAGTTTTATGTAAAGTCAAAAATTTCGTGGCGATCCTCACCGGGTCGTTACAATTATGGTATCAGAGCAAAACCGGGTTCTAAAACCGATTCTGCAGACTGCCTTCCAGCACTGACTGTCACATGAGCACTCCAACAACTGTAAGTATTTATGATTTCAGTATATGTCATTAAGTTAAGATATATCTGTAATGATTTGTCTAGGAATCTAAGAATGGTTAGAGGTCAGCAGAGAGAGACCAATGAGGATAGCAATGCTATTGCTCAGTTGACAGAGTTGGTCATGCGCCAATCTCACCAGATAGAACGACTGATGACTGCTATGGAGGAACAAGGCAACTCCAGTACTAATGCAACTCACGATCATGGGGGTGAGCGTTTCCACCGGCTTCGACCCCCGGTGTTTAATGGACATGTTTCAGATCCTATTTATGCTGAGGAGTGGGATTCGAAAGATAGAAGACATGTTTAAGTATGCAAAGGTTGAGGAAGGGGATAAGGTCACCTATGCCTGTCTTTCATTTGGAGTTAAGTGCAAGACATTGGTGGGACTCGATCCAGAACACCACTAATGCCGAAGCTATGACCTGGGAGATGTCAAGACTGCTTTCTTTGACAAGTACTTCATAGGACTGTTCGGGCCAACAAGAAGAAGGAGTTCATGAATCTGCGACAAACCGGCTCTGTGATGGATTACATATGTAAATTTGATGCTTTATCACGGTTTGCTCCCCGTATGATTGAGGATGACGAGGACAAGATTTACCAATTTGTTCAAGGACTGAAGCCGAGTCTGTATGTGAAAGTAAAGACTGCCGGAATACACAATGTACCCTATGGTGAAGTGACGGCTAAGGCCTTGGAGCTGGAAAAGGCAGAAATAACAGCATATGCACAGCGTGAGCAGCCAAGAAAACTCACAAAGGACACTCAGCCGCCACCACGTCAGAACAAAGGTTGGCAGCCGCAACAGAACAGGGGACCACAGCAACAACAACAAGGAATAAAGAGACCCCTCAACCAGAATGATGACCAAGGAAAAGGAAAGAGGCCTCTTGCACCCTTATGCCCCACCTGTCAGAAGAACCACCCCGGCGAATGCAAGTTGCGTTCTGGCCGTTGTTTCAGATGTGACAAAGTTGGACATATAGTCAGAGACTGCCCCAAGCCGCCAGATCCGAACCGTGCAAGGGTAGCACCTAGAGTCTATGCAATGATGGAGGATGAGGAAGCCGTACAGCATACAGTCATAACAGGTACCATTATGATCTGTGGTTTTGCTGCTTACACACTTATAGATACAGGAGCCACGCACTCGTTTATATCAACTCTGTTTGTATGCCAACACAACTTAGAACTTTTACCAGCCGAAAGGCCATATGATGTTATGTTACCATCAGGGAAGTCCCTACATTCTAAACAGATTGTTAAAGGTGATGTTGTGTCCTTAGGAAGTAAGAAACTATATGTAGAACTGATTGTAATTGACATGAAAGGGTATGAGGTGATATTAGGAATGGATTGGTTATTTAAGCATTATGCCACAATAAGTTGTAGGTCTGGGATGGTTGACTTTCGACCCCCAAATGGTGATCATTATTCCTTCCAAGCTATTCCTAAAATAAGCAAAATACCGATTATATCCTCACTATAAATTTACCGGTTACTGAAAAATGGTTGTGAGAGTTACTTAGCCAGCATAATGGATGTTCGGGTGAAGAATAAGATAGAGTTACAAGATATCCCCATAGTCAGAGAGTTCCCTGAGGCATTTTTGGATGACTTTCCAGGATTGCCACCTGATAGAGAAATAGAGTTTGTAATTGATACATATCCCGAGACATTACCAGTATCTAAGAACCCTTACCGTATGGCACCTGTAGAATTAAAGGAGTTAAAAGTCCAACTACAGGAATTGGTAGACAAAGGGTTTATACGCCCTAGTAGTTCCCCTTGGGGTGCACCTGTCTTATTTGTCAAGAAGAAAGATGGTTCCCTTAGAATGTGCATAGACTACAGAGAACTAAATAAGTTGACAATCAAGAATAAGTATCCCTTACCCCGAATTGATGATTTGTTTGACCAACTGCAAGGAGCAAAGATGTTTTCAAAAATAGATTTACGTTCAGGTTATTACCAACTGAAAGTTAAGAAAGGAGATATACCAAAGACAGCCTTCAGAACCCGTTATGGACACTACGAATTCTTGGTCATGTCATTTGGACTGACCAATGCACCTGCAGCCTTTATGGACTTAATGAATCGTGTGTTTCGGGAGTGTTTGGACAAATTTGTAATTGTGTTCATAGATGATATCCTGATATACTCACGGACAGAAGCTGACCATGCAGAGCATTTAAGAATAGTTATGACAACATTGAAGGAGCACCAGTTTTATGCCAAATTATCCAAGTGTGAATTTTTGTTGGACAAGGTTAATTTTCTTGGCCATGTAGTTTCTGCTAATGGCATATTAGTGGACCCGACCAAAATTCAGGCAGTAAAGGATTGGCCACAACCAAAGAATACCAGTGAAGTCTGCAGTTTCCTTGGATTGGCAGGCTACTGCATAAAGTTCATCAAAGGATTTTCTATGATAGCTAAGCCCCTGACAAATTTGACAAAGAAGGATAATAAATATTCTTGGACCGAAGCTTGTGAGAATAGCTTCCAGACATTGAAGGTGAAGTTAACAACAGCCCCGGTATTGACCCTTCCAACCGAAGAAGGAAAGTTTAGTGTATTTTGTGATGCATCAAAAAGTTGGTTTGGGCTGTGTTTGATGCAAGAAGGCAAGGTTGTAGCATATGCCTCTAGGCAGTTTAAAGAGTTCACGAACAGAACTACCCCACCCATGATTTAGAATTAGCCGCTGTCGTTTTTTGCTTTGAAGATATGGAGGCACTACTTATATGGACAGCAGTGTGAGGTGTTTTCTGACCATAAAAGTCTGAAGTATCTCTTTACACAAAAGGAATTGAACATGAGGCAGAGGCGTTGGCTGGAATTTGTTAAGGATTACGACTTTGAGATCAAGTATCACCCGGGTAAGGCTAACTCTGTAGCTGACGCATTGAGCAGGATGTCAACAACAATACAACCCGTTGTATCAACTATGTCTATACCTTTGAGGACAGAAGTTCAGAGGTTTGGATTGGAGATAGTTCCAGAGTTATCAACCTTACTTGCCGATTTGACCATTCAACCAACGATTTTAGAAAAGATCAAAGAGGCACAACAAAAGGACTCTGAGGAGATTAACAACATAATGAACAAGGTGAAGGACACCACCTCCGAGTTTAGTCTTTCCAAGGAGGGGATTCTGAAGTTTAGAAATAGATGGTATGTCCTTAATGATGAAGAACTACGTAAGCTAATCTTGGCTGAGGCGCATTCGTCTCCCTTTTATGTGCATCCTAGAAGCACCAAGATGTATCGAGACATGAAGTTACTCTATTGGTGGCCAAACTTAAAGAGAGATGTTGCTAAGTATGTAGAGTCATGTTTGGTTTGCCAACAGGTTATGTAACGACCCTAATACTGTACCCGTATTTTCCGTACTATTTTTTTTTTTTATCTTAATAATTTTAACTAAACTCTAGGCAGAATCTAAACCGAAATCGAAACCAGAATCGAAATCGGAACTGAATTGAACCTTGAAATCATTGAAACAAAACGTTAATAATAATTAAGACTTTAAAAAAAAAAAAAAAAAAAAACTGCTGATCTTATTATTATGGAATATAATGGGATTGATTGTAATCCTAGGAATGGACTGGTGTTAAACACCACGTACATTGATGTAGGACTGGAATAATTAGCTTACAACCCCCTGGTAGTTGAAGCATACTTTCAAGCTTCAAGAAAAGAGTAAGCAAATTCGTGATGATTCTATC
>CM039506.1:32584923-32614387 GCA_022432975.1 Begonia masoniana
TAAGGAGGGGAAGGATGAGGTGTCATTAGGAAGCAAAATAGCCTCAAAGGGATTGCTGAGGGCTATGAAGCAGGTGTCTAGTCCGTTGGAGATGGGCACGGCGTCTGGGCACTGGTGGAGGACGTTTAGGGGCGCGTGACACGAGGACTAGAGGGGAATATCAAGGCAGGATCTCAGAGTCACACCCGTTCTTGACAGAGGATTCCTCATCCAAACTCAAGTCCCGTTTTCCTTTTCTGCATCTTTATAACCAAAGCAGTCCTCTGCTTGACTGCTCCATAACAAAAAGCAACCAGACGGAAACACCGATCGCAGAATTTGAAAAATCCTCACTGCTGTTCACCCTAACATTTAAGGTTTGTAACTATAAGCCTAATGTAGTAAGGAGGCAATGCTAACAGTATGCTGAATGCCAACCTTAAAGAAAACACATGTTCATGATCTTTTTGTGTTCTTATTCATCGTTTTCATCGATGGATTAAGGGAGGATTTGTGCCGAAAAGGGGGTTGATAGTGAGAGTGTACATAGTCTCTTTCGGGTCGTATTCATGGTCCTCGTTTTGGACAGTGACATATGCCAAACTGCCCCCAACCCTCTCTTAATCCTTGTTGCATAAGTTTCATATTCATTTCTTGTTCATAGGGAAAATCATGCTTTTAAAACATTTTCATATGTATGAGAAATATTCGTGATGCATGAGCATGAACATTCTAAAATCATCAGGCTACAGAGCAGGTCATTCATTCATTAAAAGATCACAACATCAATTCAAGTACCATAACCAACCAGATATTAGCACAGATACATTTAACATCATAAACAACACCTCTACCTAGTACCCTTGAGATGTAGGGCCCTAATGGCCGGAAATCTTACTCACTCACTTACCTGGAACGTTTCACATTACAGAGTTAAACAAAACCCTAAAAGTCCTAACCAATAGTTATCCTAGAATCTAACACATTTGTACTTCTAGGTTCTCTAGTCAGCACCTTATGTGAGTGGACTCAGTTTCCAGATCCTAAATAATCAGATTCAACCTAGCAGCTGTACACAGTCGATTATCTTAATGTCCAGATTCGAATCGGAAATGCCATTACTAAATGCGGATTAAAATGTCACTAAGATAACTCTGCCATTGAAGAATCCGAAACTACAGAGCTTAGCTAAAAAACAGAGCTCAAAATGGTTAACCAGCAACTACATTGTCGAGTCTTATCTACGGTGTGAATTCGTCGGGGTAGAGACTGAAGAATCGGTCGCCGAAAGGAGCTGTAGCTGGCTGAGAGAGAGAGCTCTGGAGAAGAGAGAAATTGCCGAGAGTGAATGTGTCGGCTACAGTGAGGTTTTAGTGAGGTTTAAGGTTTCCATTTTCTATTTATACCATTTTCAATCCCTCATAATTACAATTCTGCCACCACACAATTAGCAATCAAATAAGCCTTGGCATTAAATTCAAATCAAAGGACCAAAAATAAAGGTGACAGTTAATTCGGTTAAGAAGATCACCTGGCCGGGATTATCGGGTGTTACATTTTCTCTTCCATTAACTATACCAAATCACAATCCATCATGTTACAACACCCACTAATATACACATCCATAATTCAAATGACTCAAAATTCTAATCCATTTCAAGCATCAAAATAGACATCCTATGTATTTGTTTTCCGAGCTATCCAAAACAAACATCTATCCATAAATTCATCTAGAAAACATCAAAACATCTATATTTCCTAGCTAATCACCCATCAGCCCAAAATAAGCCCTCCTATACATTTGTCAAATCGTTTCTACCTAACCTTCCAAAATTCACAAAATACTTAACCAATTGCTCCCACGGGTCAAAAGTGCCTCGACTGCTTAGCGCACTCCCAGGGGCACCCTTCTTCAATCCGTGCGTTCATCGGGTGGGGGAACGTATTCCTCACCTGTTTCAAGATCACCTACAGCATAGAAACATTCTATGAGCTAAAGGCTCAGTAAATCTACGTAAATGAGAATGCATGTTATGCCGTTTAGAAAATCATGCAATTCTTTCATTCTTTACATTTCATAGCAGAGGGTATCACCGGGGGTTAACTCTCACCAGATGGAGAGAGCACATCTCACGGTTAGATAGCCTTTTCCATCTACCGGGGGGAAAACATTCTCCTCCTCTCAGGACAGCCATCCCCGACATGACCATGATTACGTGCATTCATATCTTTTCATTAGTCATTTCTTTTTCCATGAAAACATAATGCGGAAATTCATTTTCATACTTTTTCGAAAACATGGTGCATGGACATGTGTAGTGCATTAAACGTAAAGAAAGCATAAAATTTCAGGAAACTCAAGATCTCTCCTTCTTTGGTCTGCATAACTCTTCTGTCGACTTTGAGCTGTCATCATCCTCTTCCTAATTGTGGTAATCTTGTCTGACATCTGCTGTAAAATTTCAGGACCTAGGAGTTTTGCTTCGCCAACTTCATCCCAATATAAAGGTGATCTGCATTTCCTGCCATACAGTGCTTCATAAGGTGCCATACCGATAGTGGACTGGTAACTATTGTTGTAGGAGAATTCAACTAAGGGCAAATGTCGACTCCAAGATGTCTGGAAATCTAGCACACACGCTCTCAACATATCCTCGAGTATCTGAATAGTCATCTCAGATTGTCCATCAGTTTGCAAGTGGAAAGCAGTGCTAAAGGATAACTTTGTACCTAGCGTACTTTGTAAACTTTTCCAAAAGAGCGAGGTGAACTTGGGATCACGATCGGAGAAAATAGACTTTGGAATACCATGTAATCTGATGATTTCCTGAACATAAAGATTAGCTAGCTGGTCCATCGTGTAGGTTGTCCTTACTGGTAGGAAATGAGCTGATTTTGTCATCTTGTCAATTATAACCCAAATGCTATCATGGCCTTTAGTTTTCCTAGGCAGTCCCACAACAAAATCCATGGCGATGTGTTCCCACTTCTACTCGGGGATCGGTAGGGGTTGAAGGGCACCTCTTGGACGTTGATGCTCTGCCTTGACTTGTTGGCATACCAAACACGACTCTATATACTTAGCAACGTCCCTCTTCAAGTTTGGCCACCAGTAAACTAACTTTAAGTCCTGATACATCTTGGTGCTGCCAGGATGTACAGAAAATGGGGCCGAGTGTGCCTCGGCCAAAATCATCTTATGTAATTCCTCATCACTCGAAATGTGCCATCGATTTCTAAATCTTAGAATACCATCCTTCGAGAGACTAAACTCAGAGGAGGCGTCCTTTAACTTGCTCATCACACTACTATTCTCTTTCGAGTCCTTTTGTTGTGCTTCTTTGATCCTATCCAAGATGGTTGTTGAATAGTTACTCTTGCTAGTAAATCAGACAATTCGGAAACTATTTCCAATTCAAACTTCTGAACTTCCGTCCTCAAAGGTGTAGACATGGTTGACACTGCTGGCTGCATTGTCATCGACATCCAACTCAATGCGTCAGCTACAACATTAGCCTTACTCGGGTGATACTTGATCTCAAAGTCATAATCCTTAACAAACTCCAACCAATGTCTTTGCCTCATATTCAATTCATTTTGAGTGAAAATGTACTTCAGGCTTTTATTGTAACACCCCTAGTTCCGTACCCGTATTTCCCGTATTATTATTATTATTATTATTATTATTTTTAAACATTAAACTTATACTTAAGCGGAAACTCAATCAGAATTTAAAACGGAATTGAAATCGGACCTCTAAAACATTTAAAACAAAACGTTTAATAATTAAATAAAGCTTAAAACATTTAATTATTAAACAATTAAAACAATCAAAAGAAGGGAGGGCAGAATCGGAATTCTGCCCTCGTGAATGGGGCAGCGCACGGTCGCTGCCCTATGCAGCGACCAGGCGCTGGTCGCTGCATTGTGTGCAGCGACCAGTCGCTGCACACAGCAGCGACCAGGCGCTGGTCGCTGCAATGTGAGCAGCGACCAGTCGCTGCACAGTGTGCAGCGACTTCGCTGCACACAGCAGCGACTTCGCTCTCTGGAATCCGGTTTCCAGAGAGCAAATATTCACACAACACCTCTCTGGAATCCAATTCCAGAGAGCAAATATACACATTTTAACATCCCATTCATTTTACTCATCACTATTCACAATCAATTCACGAATTCAATCCCTCATAAACGTCTTCTAAACTCGATAGTATGGCGGCGGACTTGGCGAAGTCCAACTGCGTGGATAGCTCTAAAAACCGAGCTATCCGTAACAACCTACAAACAACATTTCAAAACATTTTCGTTTAACTTAAACATTTAAACCAAAACATTTCATAACGTTTATCAAAACAGTTTATACCAAAACATTTTACATACAATTACCAAAACGTTATCTAACCCCTATCCAGATCCAAACAACCTAAATATTCTATACAATTATCAGATCAAAACACCCCAAAATAACCCCAGAGTCCATACATACATCCCCACGGGTCATATCGCGCCTCGACTACTCAGCGCACTCCCACGAGCATCATCCATCAACTGCCTCCGACATCAGGAGGAGGAACGTCGTCCTCACCTGGATCTACGTCACCTAGCAGATCACCTACACCATACAGACACATATGAGATATTGAAATCTCAGTAAGCTACGTAAATGCAGATGCATGCGTGCGTATGCCATTCAGAAATCATGCTCAGATTCAGATTACAGATACAGAATTACAGATTACAGATTCATTACGTCACAGACAGACAGAATTGTCACCGAAACCTCTACCCACTAAGCGGAGAGGGCCCATCCAGCGGTCGGACTACCCTTTCCACCTAGAGAGGGGGGGTACACGCTTGCAACACGCACAGCCGTGCCTGAGCCCCATCCCGCGTGACCAGAAACAGACAGATTACGTTTATTCATTCAGATTTCGTTACAGATTTCATTTCAGATATACGTTCCTTTTCTTAAAAACACGTGCAGAAATTCCTTTTCATGACTTTCGAAAACCGTGATGCATGAACAGTTCATATCAGCGGAAAGTAAACAAACAGTTCATATCAGCAGACAATATAACATAACCTATGAACAATTAACCTAACTACCCAACCTAAACAACGTAAAACAAGGAACCCTCAAGGATCCTTGATACGACGACGAAGTATGGTGTAGACCTTTCGGTCAAGCAAGTCACGAGAACTTACCTTGAGTGCGCTGGATCTCAAGCTTCGTCCACTGGAGTCGCGTGTCTGAGGTAAAACACGATATTTGTCGTTAAACCCAATTTAACTTATAAACGTCCAAATTACAAAAATCCTTAACTAACGAATTCTCCTAAATTCTCCACTTAGCTATTTAGAGTATTGCGAACGTCAATTAAAGCTTTATAATCCGAAATCTCTAATTACGAGTTTTTTCTAAAAACTCGACATTTTACCAATTTATAACTTTTTCGCAAATTGACTTTTCTTCGTCCAATAACGTCCAATATGTTCAACATATACTTAATTACGGCTAACCTATTAATTACGAGCCCTAATTCGACATTTTTATCAAAACCCTAACTGAAAACCCTAACCCTAATCGAACCGAAACTCAAAATAAATGCTCAGAGACCGAAGCTACATACCGAGGGTTGCGAGAGGAGAAGAAATGACGAGGAACGGAGGAGAAACGGAGGAGATCGGAGGTCGGAACGTTGAGGAATCGCCGCGGCCGAGAGGAGAAGTCGCAGAGGAGAAAGAGAACTTTGTTCTCTGGAAAACAATTTTCAGATAATGAAAATCGTTTAAGGCAATTGCTTTATAATGAAATTGATTTCTTAAAATGACCATTTTGCCCTTCTCAAGTTTTATATATTAGTTTCGTCCTTCGTTTCGTTAATCGTCTAACGATTTGGGTTCACCAAATTTCCTTATTTCACCGACAAGTCCAACTTACTATTTGGGATTTATTAAAACCGTCCGTTCGCAATTTGGACCTCGTTTGCTATTTTTACGAGAACGTCTCTTACATTACGAAAAGCGTATTTACTCGGAATATAGTGTTTGATCTCCGAAAATTTCCGTAAATTCCTTAAAATTCTTATTATTCGTTAGAATCGTAATGACGCTTTCTTTTTGTGAAACGGACCTGATTTGATATATTTACCAAAAATGCCACTAATAATATAATAATAATATAATCAAAGGTCCGTACAAACCGGATATTACATTCTACCCTCCTTATTCAGAATTTTGTCCACAAAATTAAATTACACAAACAGATCAGGATACTTAGTCATCATATCTTGCTGTCGCTCCCAGGTAGCCTCTTCCACCTCGTGATTCCGCCATAGAACTTTGACTAGCGGAATTTCTTTGTTGCGTAGAACCTTGATGGAATGCTCCAAAATACGTACTGGCCTCACCTCATAGCTCAAGGTAGGCTGCACCTCGATCTCTGTAGTCTCTACGATATGCGACGGATCGCGCAAGCACTTCCGAAGCATAGATACGTGAAATACGTCGTGGATACCCTCCATAGAAGCCGGAAGCTGCAATCTGTACGCCAACTTCCCGATCCTCTTCAGAATTGGAAAGGGTCCCACATATCGAGGGTTTAACTTACCCCTCCTTCCGAATCTCGCAACGCCTTTGAACGGAGAAACTTTAAGGTAAACCTCGTCACCTTCCTCGAACTCTAGCTCTCTCCGTCTGGTGTCAGCATAGCTCTTCTGTCTGCTCTGAGCTACCTCAATGCGCCGTCGGATAACGGCAATCTTCTCTGCCGTCTGCTGCAGAATCTCAGGTCCAACGACGCTGGCCTCGCCAACCTCGTCCCAATACAGCGGAGATCTGCACTTTCGACCATATAAGGCTTCATACGGAGCCATACCGATAGTAGCCTGGAAGCTGTTGTTGTACGAGAACTCGATCAGTGGCAAATACCTGCTCCACGATCCCTGAAACTCAAGCACACACGCTCTGAGCATATCCTCCAAAATCTGATTCGTCCTCTCTGTCTGACCATCAGTCTGAGGATGAAACGCTGTGCTGAAGTTAAGCTGAGTCCCCATAGCTTTGTGCAGACTCTTCCAGAACTTCGATGTAAACCTCGGATCTCGATCCGAGACAATAGAAACCGGCACTCCGTGCAACTTCACAATCTCCTGTACATAGAGCTCTGCGAGCTGATCCATAGAAGACGTCATCTTCACAAGCAAAAAGTGAGCCGACTTTGTCAATCGGTCCACAATAACCCAAATGCCGTCATGGCCTCGCGTAGTCCTCGGGAGCCCCACAATGAAATCCATGGAGATCTGCTCCAACTTCCACTCCGGAATCGGCAGTGGTAACAGTGTTCCAGCGGGTCTCTGGTGCTCAGCCTTTACCTGCTGACATACTAGGCAGGTCTCAACGTACTTGGCAACCTCCCTCTTCATGTTCGGCCACCAGAAATGCTGTTTCAAATCCCGGTACATCTTGGTACTCCCCGGGTGCACAGAATATGCCGAAGAATGTGCCTCGGCCAATATCTCCTTCTTCAGATCCTCGTCGCTAGGCACGTACCACCTATGCCTGAACTTCAGAATACCATCCTCCGATAAATGGAAATCCGACGAGTCTCCCAATGTCATACTAGATAGAAGCTCCATACACTCCGAATCACTCTGCTGAGCCTCGCGTATACGATCCAGAATGGTTGGCCTGAGAGAAATGTTGGCAAGCATATAGGACAACTCTGCCACTATCTCCATGTCGAATCTCTCAATCTCAGACCGCAGCGTAACTGACATCGCTGCTAATGATGGCTGACTCACAGAAGGCACTCTACTCAATGCATCGGCTACCTTGTTCGCCTTTCCTGGGTGGTACTTGATATCAAAATCGTAATCATTGACGAACTCAAGCCATCGCCTCTGTCGCATATTCAGCTCTTTCTGCGTAAATAAGTACTTCAAGCTCTTGTGGTTGGAAAATATCTCGCACTGCTGCCCATATAAATAATGCCTCCATATCTTCAGTGCGAAGACCACAGCTGCTAACTCGAGGTCGTGCGTGGGGTAATTCTGCTCGTACGGCTTCAACTGCCGAGAAGCATAAGAAATAACTCTACCCTCCTGCATCAATACACAACCGAGTCCCACTCCTGATGCATCACAATAAACACTGTATCTGACACCTTCATCAGGTAGCGCCAGTACTGGGGCAGTGGTCAATCTCTGCTTTAACTCCATAAAGCTGTCATCACAAGCAGACGACCATACAAACTTCTCGTTCTTCCGAGTCAATCGTGTCAGAGGAAGTGCGATCTTCGAGAATCCCTCTATAAACTTCCGATAATAACCGGCCAATCCGAGAAATCCACGCACCTCACGTACGTTCTTCGGCTGTGGCCAATCTCTGACCACCTGAATCTTGCTCGGATCCACAGAAACTCCGTCCTGTGATATAATATGGCCCAGAAAACTCACTCTGTCAAGCCAGAACTCGCACTTAGAAAACTTCGGATATAGATGATGCTGACATAACGTACTCAGAACTATCCTCAGATGGTCCTCGTGCTCTTCCTTCGTCTTAGAGTAAATCAAGATGTCGTCGATAAACACCACAACGAACTTATCCAGGTACTCTCTGAAGACACGGTTCATCAGATCCATAAACGCTGCAGGAGCATTAGTGAGTCCAAAAGACATGACAAGGAACTCATAATGCCCATACCTCGTTCGGAAGGCCGTCTTTGGTATATCATCCATCCGGACCTTCAGCTGATTGTAACCCGAGCGTAGATCAATCCTGGAAAATACTCGGGCACCCTGTAGCTGATCAAATAAGTCGTCAATCCGGGGCAGTGGATACTTATTCTTCACTGTGAGCTTATTCAGCTCCCTGTAGTCGATACACATCCTGAGGGTCCCGTCTTTCTTTTTAACAAACAGAACGGGCGCACCCCAGGGTGATACGCTAGGTCGGATGAAACCCTTCTCTAACAATTCGTCGAGCTGAGTCCTCAACTCCTTCAACTCGGCCGGTGCCAATCGATAAGGGTTCTTAAACCTCGGTGCAGAGTTAGGATAGACGTCAATAGTGAACTCAATCTCCCGGTCCGGTGGTAATCCGGGAAGATCATCAAGAAAGATGCCAGAAAACTCTCTGACAATAGGAATATCGCTCGGCTTCAATCCGCTGAGCAACTGACAATCAAAGACAGAGGCCAAATAAATAGAGCACGCACCTTTGATCTGCTCGTTGACCTCCATGGAATAAGAAATAGGCGAGCTACTCAGTCTGCTCATCGCCTGATAAGAAAACTCAGCTTTACCCGGAGGTCGAAAGGTGACAATCCCGGATCGACAGTCGATGGTGGCGTAGTGCTGCGCAAGCCAGTCCATCCCCAAGATAAGATCATAGTGCTCGATGCCCATAACAATAAGGCGAGCATAAAGGGTGCGATCCCCAACCGAGATAATATTGCCCTGGACAATACGACCTGACTGCATACGCTCTCCTGAAGGTAGCATCACGCTATACTCGCATTCTGCTATCTCAGGCGCAAGTCTCAATCTCGACACACAAGTGGTGGAAATAAAAGAATGTGTAGCCCCCGTGTCTAGTAAAGAGAATACAGGAACACCAGTAACCAGTATAGTACCTGCTATCACGGCTGGCTGATCCTCGTTGTCAACATCTCCAGGCTCAATAAGTGCGAAGATCCTCGGCGTAACTCTCCTCTGATCTCCGCCAAACTGATCACGGCCCTGTAGCGGACAATCTCTGACGAAGTGGCCAATATCTCCACATCTATAACACTTGTTCGTGCCAACTCGGCACTCGCCACCATGCTCCTTCTGGCACCTGGGGCACCATGGCATCGGAGGAGCCCCCTGTACTTGCTTTCCCTTGCCTCTATCGTTACCTCCCTCAAGAGGTCTCTTCACACCCCTAGGCTGTGGCTGAGGTGGCTGTGCTCTAGGCTGCCATCCCTGATTCCGAGACTGAGGACGGATCTCTCGGAAGAAGCCCTTCGCTGGCTCCCTCGGTCTAACACAAGTGGCCCTGGCAGCCTCAATGTCCAGAGCTCTAGCTGTGATGTCAGAAAAGGGTACGTCGATAATACCTGAGACCACAACATGCATCCGTATCTCCGGATTCAGTCCCTCCATAAACTGGTGCACCTTCTCCTCGTTATCGCTGACAAGACGAGGTGCAAACCTGGACAATGCCTCAAACCTCCGAATATACTCCGCAACTGAACCAGTCTGCTTCAACTGCGTAAACTCGTTCCTTTTGGCCACTCTCACTGTGCGGCTGAAATACTTGTCGAAGAATAAGAACTTGAATCGATCCCAAGTCATAACTGATACGTCCGTCGTTGCCTTGATGGAATCCCACCAGAAACGGGCATCCATCGCTAAGTGAAAGGTAGCATACGCCACCTTGCTCCCGTTCCCAACCTCGGCATAAGCCAACATATCCTCCATCACCCGGATCCATTCCTCGGCACGCGTCGGATCCGATGACTGGCCTTCGAATACTGGAGGCCGTAGGCCTTGAAACCTCTGCATGCCCAGATTACTGGGGACTACCAGCTCCTGAGCCCTCTGATTCTCTCGCTGTTGCTCTCGATTTACTAGGTCCGTAATTTGCTGCGCTTGCCGGTCCATATGCTGGGACTGGCGGTCTAATAACTCCGTAAGACGATCCATCGCGTCGTCTCTAGGATCCCTTCCTCGAACCATATTTATAAAAATCCTATAAAATTTAAAACAAGTAATCTCTAAGAAACAAAATCAAATAAAGCTATAAACAGACTTACAGTTGATGAAGGATGTCCGCGTAGTGGCTGTGCAGTCGAGCAGTCTACAGAATCGATTTTAAAACCCGGGGGCTCTGATACCATAAATGTAACACCCCTAGTTCCGTACCCGTATTTCCCGTATTATTATTATTATTATTATTATTATTTTTTAAACATTAAACTTATACTTAAGCGGAAACTCAATCAGAATTTAAAACGGAATTGAAATCGGACCTCTAAAACATTTAAAACAAAACGTTTAATAATTAAATAAAGCTTAAAACATTTAATTATTAAACAATTAAAACAATCAAAAGAAGGGAGGGCAGAATCGGAATTCTGCCCTCGTGAATGGGGCAGCGCACGGTCGCTGCAATGTGTGCAGCGACTTCGCTGCACACAGCAGCGACTTCGCTCTCTGGAATCCGGTTTCCAGAGAGCAAATATTCACACAACACCTCTCTGGAATCCAATTCCAGAGAGCAAATATACACATTTTAACATCCCATTCATTTTACTCATCACTATTCACAATCAATTCACGAATTCAATCCCTCATAAACGTCTTCTAAACTCGATAGTATGGCGGCGGACTTGGCGAAGTCCAACTGCGTGGATAGCTCTAAAAACCGAGCTATCCGTAACAACCTACAAACAACATTTCAAAACATTTTCGTTTAACTTAAACATTTAAACCAAAACATTTCATAACGTTTATCAAAACAGTTTATACCAAAACATTTTACATACAATTACCAAAACGTTATCTAACCCCTATCCAGATCCAAACAACCTAAATATTCTATACAATTATCAGATCAAAACACCCCAAATAACCCCAGAGTCCATACATACATCCCCACGGGTCATATCGCGCCTCGACTACTCAGCGCACTCCCACGAGCATCATCCATCAACTGCCTCCGACATCAGGAGGAGGAACGTCGTCCTCACCTGGATCTACGTCACCTAGCAGATCACCTACACCATACAGACACATATGAGATATTGAAATCTCAGTAAGCTACGTAAATGCAGATGCATGCGTGCGTATGCCATTCAGAAATCATGCTCAGATTCAGATTACAGATACAGAATTACAGATTACAGATTCATTACGTCACAGACAGACAGAATTGTCACCGAAACCTCTACCCACTAAGCGGAGAGGGCCCATCCAGCGGTCGGACTACCCTTTCCACCTAGAGAGGGGGGGTACACGCTTGCAACACGCACAGCCGTGCCTGAGCCCCATCCCGCGTGACCAGAAACAGACAGATTACGTTTATTCATTCAGATTTCGTTACAGATTTCATTTCAGATATACGTTCCTTTTCTTAAAAACACGTGCAGAAATTCCTTTTCATGACTTTCGAAAACCGTGATGCATGAACAGTTCATATCAGCGGAAAGTAAACAAACAGTTCATATCAGCAGACAATATAACATAACCTATGAACAATTAACCTAACTACCCAACCTAAACAACGTAAAACAAGGAACCCTCAAGGATCCTTGATACGACGACGAAGTATGGTGTAGACCTTTCGGTCAAGCAAGTCACGAGAACTTACCTTGAGTGCGCTGGATCTCAAGCTTCGTCCACTGGAGTCGCGTGTCTGAGGTAAAACACGATATTTGTCGTTAAACCCAATTTAACTTATAAACGTCCAAATTACAAAAATCCTTAACTAACGAATTCTCCTAAATTCTCCACTTAGCTATTTAGAGTATTGCGAACGTCAATTAAAGCTTTATAATCCGAAATCTCTAATTACGAGTTTTTTCTAAAAACTCGACATTTTACCAATTTATAACTTTTTCGCAAATTGACTTTTCTTCGTCCAATAACGTCCAATATGTTCAAAATATACTTAATTACGGCTAACCTATTAATTACGAGCCCTAATTCGACATTTTTATCAAAACCCTAACTGAAAACCCTAACCCTAATCGGATCGAAACTCAAAATAAATGCTCAGAGACCGAAGCTACATACCGAGGGTTGCGAGAGCAGAAGAAATGACGAGGAACGGAGGAGAAACGGAGGAGATCGGAGGTCGGAACGTTGAGGAATCGCTGCGGCCGAGAGGAGAAGTCGCAGAGGAGAAAGAGAACTTTGTTCTCTGGAAAACGATTTTCAGATAATGAAAATCGTTTAAGGCAATTGCTTTATAATGAAATTGATTTCTTAAAATGACCATTTTGCCCTTCTCAAGTTTTATATATTAGTTTCGTCCTTCGTTTCGTTAATCGTCTAACGATTTGGGTTCACCAAATTTCCTTATTTCACCGACAAGTCCAACTTACTATTTGGGATTTATTAAAACCGTCCGTTCGCAATTTGGACCTCGTTTGCTATTTTTACGAGAACGTCTCTTACATTACGAAAAGCGTATTTACTCGGAATATAGTGTTTGATCTCCGAAAATTTCCGTAAATTCCTTAAAATTCTTATTATTCGTTAGAATCGTAATGACGCTTTCTTTTTGTGAAACAGACCTGATTTGATATATTTACCAAAAATGCCACTAATAATATAATAATAATATAATCAAAGGTCCGTACAAACCGGATATTACATTTATGGTCAGAAAACACCTCACACTGTTGACCATACAAATAATGTCTCTAAATCTTCAAAGCAAATACAACCGCGGCTAATTCCAGATCATGAGTGGGGTAATTCTGCTCATAACTCTTCAGCTGTCTGGAGGCATACGCCACAACCTTGCCTTCTTGCATCAAAACACACCCCAGATCAACTTTGGATGCATCACAGTAAACACTAAACTTCCCTTCTTCGGTTGGGAGAGTTAATAGAGGGGCTGTCGTCAACTTCAGCTTAAGTTTCTGGAAGCTATCTTCACAAGTTTCAGTCTAAGAGTATTTGGTGTCCTTCTTTGTTAAATTAGTTAAAGGCTTAGCTATCATAGAGAATCCCTTAATGAACTTTCTATAATAACCTGCCAGACCAAGGAAACTACAGACTTCACTGACATTCCTTGGCTGTGGCCAGTCCTTAACAGCCTGAATCTTGGTTGGATCTATTGATATGCCCTCAGCAGAAATGACATGGCCTAAGAAATTGACCTTATCCAACCAGAACTCACATTTGGACAACTTGGCATAGAGTTGCTGCTGTCTTAATGTCGTCAAAACCACTTTTAAATGCTCTGCATGGTCAGCTTCAGTCCGTGAGTAAATTAAGATATCGTCTATGAACACAATTACAAACTTGTCCAAGTACTCTCGGAACACCCGATTCATCAAATCCATAAAAGCTGCAGGCACAATTGTCAATTCAAATGACATTACAAGAAATTCATAGTGTCCATAGCAGGTTCTGAAGGCTGTCTTTGGTATATCTCCCTCTTTAACCTTCAGTTGGTAATAACCCGAACGTAAGTCAATCTTTGAAAACATCTTAGCTCCTTGTAGTTGGTCAAACAGATCATCAATTCGGGGTAAAAGATATTTATTCTTAATTGTCAACTTGTTTAGCTCTCTGTAGTTTATGCACATTCTAAGAGAACCATCTTTCTTCTTAACGAATAAAACAGGTGCTCCCCAGGGAGAACTACTAGGGCGTATAAATCCCTTGTCTACTAATTCCTGTAGTTGGACTTTTAATTCTTTCAACTCAACAGGTGCCATGCGGTAGGGGTTCTTTGACACAGGTAATGTCTCGGGGTATATATCAATTACAAACTCAATTTCTCTATCCGGTGGCAACCCGGGCAAGTCATCCAAGAATGCCTCTGGAAACTCTCGGACTATAGGAATATCTTGCAGTTCTATCCTACTTTTCACCCGATCATCAATTACACTAGCTAGAAAACTCTCACAACCCTCTTTCAACAACCGCTGGGTTTCTAGTGAGGATACAATCGACATTTTACTTATCTTAGGAATAGGTTGAAAGAAATATCGATCGCCATTTGGGGGTCGGAACTCAACTAATCTAGACCTACAACTTATCGTGGCATGATGTCTGAATAACCAATCCATTCCTAGTATAATTTCATATCCCTTCATGTCAATTACGATCAATTCTACATACAACTTCTTATCTCCTAGGGTCACAATATCACCTTTTACTACCTGTTCTGAATGAAAAGACTTCTCTGACGGTAACATAACACTAAATGACCTCTCGGCTGGCAACGGTTCTAAATTATGCTTACGTACAAACAAGTTTGCTACAAACAAGTGAGTGGCTCCCGTATATATAAGTGTATAAGAAGAAATACCACAGATCCTAATCGTACCTGTTATGACTGTATGTGGCACTGCATCCTCATCCTCCATTAAGGCATAGACTCTAGGTGCCACCCTCGCTCTATTCGGGTCCGGCGGCATGGGGCAGTCCCTGACAATGTGTCCAACCTTATCACATCTATAACAGCGGCCAGAATGTAACTTGCATTCGCCGAGGTGATTCTTCTGACAGGTGGGGCATAGGGGAGCCAGTGGTCGTTTCCCTTTTCCCTGGTCATCGTTCTGATTGAAAGGTCTCTTAACACCTTTCTGCTGTTGCTGAGGCCCCCTATTCTACTATGGCTGCCAACCCTTGTTCTGTCGAGGTGGTGGTTGAGCTTCTCTGGTAAACTTCTTCGACTGCTCACGTTGTTCTTGTAACGTTACCTCAACCTCTTCCAGTTCTGAGGCCTTAGCCGCTACCTCGGAAAACGGCACATTGTGAATTCCCGCAGTCTTTACTTCTCTATACAAGCCTAGTTTTAGTCTATGAACAAATTGGTGGATCTTGTCTTCTTCATCTTCTATCATACGTGATGCAAACCGAGATAACGCCTCAAACTTACATATATAATAGGCCACAGAACCAGTTTGACGAAGCTGTATAAATTCCATCTTCTTGCTAGTCCGAACAGCTCGGCTGAAGTACTTGTCATAGAAGGCAGTCTTAAACATTCCCCAGGTCATAGCTCCTGTATTCACGGTGCTATGGATCAAGTCCCACCAATGCCTTGCATCCAGTTCTAAGTGGAAGACAGCACATGTTACGCCCCATTTCTCATGATGCATAAAAACATGGGCCAAGGGCCCAAGGAAGGAGGGGCGCGGCATCCTCCTTAGGCGTGCTAAAATATTCTAAGTGTTGGTGGGCACTTGAAGCACACGGGCTGGATCTCTTGGAGTGGGGTAGTCCAAATCTGGGCGCTGCGCGCTGGCCCAGGCGCATATGGCGCTGGGCCGAGCGCTGAGTGCTGGGCCGATGGGGCAGGCCCACGCGAGAAGGTAGTATGACATTTATGTTAGTGCTTCATTTATGTTAGTACTTATTTATGTTAGTGCTCACACTCATGTTAGTGCTCTCATTTATGTTAGTGCTTATTTATGTTAGTGCTTATTTATGTTAGTGCTTGCACTTATGAAGGATCATGTACATGGCCTTGGCCATTTGTGTATAAATAGGCCATGAGCAACCAAGCCAAGACATCAACTTCGAGTTTGAGTGTCTTGAGCATTGTGGTGTGCCTTGGAGAGAAATTGTTTCCTAGTTCTTGTTTTTGGAAATCAAGGAGGGTTGGGAGGGTTTTCCCGTAAACACTTTGTCTCTTTTATATTCCGCATTATTGAGAGGAGGGGCTGGCCTAGTCGAGGACTTGGTGCCATCACTCGGTGGAAATTTCGGCAAGAATTTAACCGTGTGACAACTTGGTATCAGAGCGCGGTTTCGTTGGGAACAAACCGACCACAAATAGATGGATTCTCTTCCGCAAGGAACCTTGGAGGCTATTCTTGCGAGGCTCAAAGTGTTGGAGAGCCTAATGGGCGTTTCAATGGTGACATCGGAGGACAAGCCATTGATCGTGGGTCACCGAACGATGAGATTGGAGTTGGATGAATTCCAAGCATCGGTGGGGGCGGATATTCTTGCTATCGAGCAACGCATGGAGGGCTCTATCGAGAGGATAGACAAAGGGTTGGCTCGGATAGGCAAGGAGGCGGTTGGTGGTTCAAGTCGGAGGTTGGGAACCTCAGCCACACAATATAAGGTTCCGGAGCCAAAACCTTATAATGGAGACCGCAATGCAAAGGAGGTTGAGAACTTTCTTTGGGACATGGAGCAGTACTTCATGGTGGCAGGGATTGAAGAGGAGAATCAAGTCATGATCACGAGCATGTACTTGGTGGGCGATGCCAAGTTATGGTGGCGGCAAATCCAACACATGGAGCCACGAATTGACACTTTCGAGCTTTTCAAAAGAGAGTTGAAAGATCGGTTCTTACCTCTTAATTCGGAATGGACGGCTAAGGAAGCTTTGAGGGGGCTTAAACAAACGGGTTCGGTGCACGAATATGTAAGGGAATTTAGCTCTATTCTACTTGATATTCGGGAGATGCACGAGAGTGACAAGTTATTTAACTTTGTGGTGGGTCTTCAACCATGGGCTCAAGTGGAGTTGAGGCGGCATGGGGTAAAGGACGTTCAATCGGCCATTTCTATAGCCGAGAGTTTGGTGGACTACAAAGCCATGTCCTCATCCGAGAAGAAAGGGAAGGAGGACAAACATTTGGGTAAGGCACATGGTGAGAGCAAAGAGAAGGGGAAAACATCTCAAGGTGCTTTCAAGTCGGTGGGAGGTGATCAATCACAACCGAGGAAGACTTCGGGGTGCTTCATTTGTGGAGGATCTCACTTTGCAAGAGAGTGCCCAAGCAAACGCAAGGTGTCCACATTGCAGGTTAGAGGAGAGGACTCCGACGGAGAGGAGGTGCCTCGAGCTAACTCCATGCAACTTGTCAATACCATTTCTAGTGGTGATGAGGAGGTGTATCGGGTGAATTCACTTCAACTACTAGACACCGTTGTGGAGCAACAAAAGGGGGCGGGTGGTCCCCTTGCAAGGAAGTGATGAGGAGACTTTCGGGTTCCGTAAAGGCCTTCGGAATCCATGGTGCATTTGACCGAGCCAAGGTGGGCGAAGTGGATGCAAAGGGGAGGCAAAAGTGGTCGCTAAGCAACTCAAACGGACATGAGGAAGGCAAGGACTACGGCATTTGACGAGTTTTGTCAAAGGTATCATCATCAACAAAAGCTAGCCGAGGAGGGTTTGTTGAAGCTTTTGGGCGTGGGAGTCGAGTGATGGGAGGGCGCGGGTCTTTGGAGGAAAGCCAATTACCGTGCATAGATGTGGAACATCCAAAATCAAGTGGGTGCTACAATTGTTTGAAGACAACTTGAAGTGGGCCTATGGAAGCTACGTGGGAGGACGTGGGTCTATGGCATTTCAAGAGGTGGACCTAGTTGGGGGTTGACGAGGACGTCAACCATGATAAGTGGGGGAGATTGTTACGCCCCATTTCTCATGATGCATAAAAACATGGGCCAAGGGCCCAAGGAAGGAGGGGCGCGGCATCCTCCTTAGGCGTGCTAAAATATTCTAAGTGTTGGTGGGCACTTGAAGCACGCGGGCTGGATCACTTGGAGTGGGGTAGTCCAAATCTGGGCGCTGCGCGTTGGCCCAGGCGCATATGGCGCTGGGCCGAGCGCTGAGTGCTGGGCCGATGGGGCAGGCCCACGCGAGAAGGTAGTATGACATTTATGTTAGTGCTTCATTTATGTTAGTGCTTATTTATGTTAGTGCTCACACTCATGTTAGTGCTCTCATTCATGTTAGTGCTCTCATTTATGTTAGTGCTTATTTATATTAGTGCTTGCACTTATGAAGATTCATGTACATGGCCTTGGCCATTTGTGTATAAATAGGCCATGAGCAACCAAGCCAAGACATCAACTTCGAGTTTGAGTGTCTTGAGCATTGTGGTGTGCCTTGGAGAGAAATTGTTTCCTAGTTCTTGTTTTCGGAAATCAAGGAGGGTTGGGAGGGTTTTCCTGTAAACACTTTGTCTCTTTTATATTCCGCATTATTGAGAGGAGGGGCTGGCCTAGTCGAGGACTTGGCGCCATCACTCGGTGGAAATTTCAGCAAGAATTTAACCGTGTGACAGCACACGTGACCTTATCTCTTTCATCCACGTTTGCATACTTGAACATGTCCTCCATCTTCCGGACCCATTCCTCAGCATAAATAGGATCCAAAACTTGACCATTAAACGTCGGAGGTCGAAGTCGATGGAAACGCTCGTCACCATGATCTCGAGCTGCATTAGTGCCAGAATTTCCTTGTACCTCCCTAGTGGCTACAAGTTGCTCGATCTGACGGGATTGGCGGATAACCAACTCTGTTAGTTGGGCGATAGTAGTACTATCCACATTGTCCTCTCTTTGCTGACCTCTCACCATTATGAAATTTCTAAACAAATAGTCACAAATACATCTTAACTTAATAACATTACTAAAATTGTAAACACTTACAATTGCCGGAGTGTACTCAGGTGACAGTCAGTGCTAGAAAGTAGTCTGCAGAATCGATTTTAGAACCTAGTTTTGCTTTGATACCATAGTTGTCACGACCCCGTTAAGGGCCGAGACTAATTCATATTTTCGTGGAACTTTCACTCTAAATATTCTCTCTGCACATTTTTTTTTAATAGAAAAAACTTTAGACCATTGTCATATCTGACAAAACTAACTCTTCAACACTCGACTCATCCATAAAACTGTCGGCATAACTAGTCGCAGAGCAGAGCGACTAAACTCAGACATTGATTTCATAACACGATCGGGCAGAAGGAAGGTGCCCTCAGACCTCACGACTTCATCGTTCGCGGGGTTGCATGGATTTGCAGACATCCACCGATCAACATGCGTATCTCACGTGACACATTAAGACTCCATCCGATCTCTAAACGACAAAACTTATATACACTCATCCGATAAAATAAACAACATCATCCGATTGACATGCGTATCCCACGTGACACATTAAGACTCCATCCGATCGCTAAACGACAAAACTTATATACACTCATCCGATAAAATAAACAACATCATCCGATAGAATAAACAACATCATCCGATTGACATGCGTATCCCACGTGACACATTAACACTCCATCCGATCGCTAAACGACAAAACTTATATACACTCATCCGATAAAATAAGCAACATCATCCAGTAGAATAAACAACATCATCCAATTGACATGCGTATTCCACGTGACACATTAAGACTCCTTCCGATCGCTAAACGACAAAACTTATATACACTCATCCGATAAAATAAACAACATTATCCGATCGACAGGAAAACTTAACTTATCAAACGACTTAAACCGACGGAAACATCCATCGATGGACATGAACCCTTGACATTTACCTATAGAGAACATCCTGAATTCCACAACTCCCAACACGACTAACACAAACTTGTATTGACACAAACCATAGACATATTCTGAGTATGCATAGCGGAAGACTTAAATAAAACAGATAATTCACAACTTAGAAATCAGTCAGACAAGTTTACTAGAATTCAACGTTTTTAAGAAAAATCCCTCATACTTAAACTTCAATATTCATAAACCTTACTAATATCTTAAAGGTAGCAACCAGGGATCATATTCGCCTTTCAAGTCACACACTGTCACCCTGAGCGCCATCCAGCAACCAGTCTTAAACATCCTCGCAGAATTTGAAATCCTCACCTGCTTGTTCTTCACCTACATCATAAGGTTTAAACTATAAGCCTAATGCTTAGTAAGGAGTGCAATGCTAACATGTATGCATGAATGCACAGCTTAAAGAAAACACATGTTCATGATCTTTTCGTGTTCTTATTCATCGTTTTCATCGTATGGATTAAAGGAGGATTTGTGCCGAAAAGAGGGTTGATAGTGAGAGTGTACATAGTCCCTTTTGGGTCGTATTCATGGTCCTCCTTTTGGACAGTGACATACGCCAAACCGCCCCAACCCTCTCTTAATCCTTGTTGCATAAGTTTCATATTCATTTCTTGTTCATAGGAAAAATCATGCTTTTAAAACATTTTCATGTGCATGAGAAATATTCGTGATGCATGAGCATGAGCATTCTAAAATCATCAAGCTACAGAGTAGGTCAGTCATTCATTAAAGATCACAACATCAATTCGAGTACCATAACCAACCAGATATTAGCACAGATACATTTAACATCATAAACAACACCTCTACCTAGTACCCTTGAGACGTAGGGCCCTAATGGCCGGAAATCTTACTCACTCACTTACCAGGTTTCCTTAGCAAATGGTGCACTTCTCTACAATCTTCTTCACCTAGAATATTTCACATTACAGAGTTAAACAAAACCCTAAAAGTCCTAACCAATAGTTATCCTAGAATCTAACACATTTGTACTTCTAGGTTCTCTAGTCATCACCTTGTGTGCGTGGACTCAGTTTCCAGATCCTAAATAATCAGATTCAACCTAGCAGCTGTACACAGTCGATTATCTTAATGTCCAGATTCGAATCGGAAATGCCATTACTAAATGCGGATTAAAATGTCACTAAGATAACTCTGCCATTGAAGAATCCGAAACTACAGAGCTTAGCTGAAAAACAGATCTCAAAATGGTTAACCAGCAACTTCATTGTCGAGTCTTACCTAGGGTGTGAATTCGTCGGGGTGGAGACTGAAGAATCGGTCGCCGAAAGGAGCTGTAGCTGGCTGAGAGAGAGAGCTCTGGAGAAGAGAGAAATCGCCGAGAGTGAATGTGTCGGCTACAGTGAGGTTTTAGTGAGATTTAAGGTTTCCATTTTCTATTTATACCATTTGCAATCCCTCATAATTACAATTCTGCCACCACACAATTAGCAATCAAATAAGCCTTGGCATTAAATTCAAATCAAAGGACAAAAAATAAAGGTGACAGTTAATTCGGTTGAGAAGATCACCTTGCTGGGATTGTCGGGTGTTACATTTTCTCTTCCATTAACTATACCAATTCACAATCCATCATGTTACAACACCCACTAATATACACATCCATAATTCAAATGACTCAAAATTCTAATCCATTTCAAGCATCAAAATAGACATCCTATGTATTTGTTTTCCGAGCTATCCAAAAGAAACATTTATCCATAAATTCATCTAGAAAACATCAAAACATTTATATTTCCTAGCTAATCACCCATCAGCCCAAAATAAGCCCTCCTATACATTTGTCAAATCGTTTCTACCTAACCTTCCAAAATTCACAAAATACTTAACCAATTGCTCCCACGGGTCAAAAGTGCCTCGACTGCTTAGCGCACTCCCAGGGGCACCCTTCTTCAATCCGTGCGTTCATTGGGTGGGGGAACGTATTCCTCACCTGTTTCAAGATCATCTACAGCATAGAAACATTCTATGAGCTAAAGGCTCAGTAAATCTACGTAAATGAGAATGCATGTTATGCCGTTTAGAAAATCATTCAATTCTTTCATTCTTTACATTTCATAGTAGAGGGTATCACCAGGGGTTCACTCTCACTAGATGGAGAGAGCACATCTCACGGTTAGATAGCCTTTTTTATCTACCGGGGGGAAAATATTCTCCTCCCCTCAGGACAGCCATATCTGAATCCCACCCCGAAATGACCATGATTACGTGCATTCATATCTTTTCATTAGTCATTTCTTTTTCCATGAAAACATAATGCGGAAATTCATTTTCATACTTTTTCGAAAACATGGTGCATGGACATGTGCAGTGCATTAAACGTAAAGAAAGCATGAAACAGTACATAAAACCTAGTAAAACTTTCTAGCATAATGAATATCCTAAACTACCCATCCAACCTACACTGAACCCTAAAATCACCAAATATCCTTAATTGACAATTTCTCTTATGGTGTTGGCCGAATCGGCCAAGCAAGTCACGAAGACTTACCTCGGGTCCTCAGCACACCGAGCACTATCTGTGAGTTTTATTCACCCAAGCCAATTTATAACACACGGCATTAAAACTGAGTCTAAACCAATCGGACTCCATTAATTCTACTTAACCATCCTCCATAATCATAAATACCTCATTATCATTCAACAATTCGATAACTAACGATTTCTAACTTCACTCAACAATTTCTAACGAAACCCTAACCGATTGACAACTCTAAAATAGCAAAACCTAATGTCCAAAACCATAGAACCTTATCTAGGGTCGTGATTTAGGAAGGAAACGTGAAGGAATCAGACGTCGGAGGAGAGAATCTGCGTCGGCTTGAGGAAACGTCGAAGGAGAGTCGAAATCGCCTAAGGGTTTTGGAGAGAATGCTTTCTGCAGAACGAAAGCCGTGGGAGGGGGGAAGGGGTTTTATTTCTGTTTTTAAAACTTTGACTTCCAAATTTACAAGTTTGCCCCTCTACGAGATTTTCTACATAATTCACTAAAATGCCATTATACAGAAAATCTGAAAACCCGAAATACCAGGTGTTACATTCCATCTACCTTAGTTAAAATTTTGTCCTCAAAATTTGATTACACAAAGAGTTCTGGGTACTTAGACATCATATCCTGCTGTCTCTCCCAGGTGGCTTCCTCCACGTCGCGGTTCCGCCACAAAACTTTAACTAGAGGAATTTTCTTGTTGCGTAACACCTTGATAGAGGACTCCAAGATCCGCACTGGCTTCTCCACATAAGTTAGTGTCGGTTGAACCTCAATCTCCCTTGTTTCAACGACATGAGACGGGTCACGTACGCACTTTCTGAGCATGGATACGTGGAATACATTATGGATCCCCTCCATCGACTCCGAAAGCTATAACCAGTATGCCATCTTTCCGATCCTTTTCACAATAGGAAAGTGCCCCACATATCAAGGACTTAACTTTCCCTTTCTCCCGAATCTCATCACGCCTTTGAATGGAGAAATCTTTTGATATACCTCATCACCCTCGTTGAATTTCAATTTTCTCCGTCTGTTGTCGGTATAACTTTTCTGACAACTTTGTGCTATCTCAATACGTTGTTTGATAATGGCAATTTTCTCTGTAGTTTGCTACAGCATATCCGGGCCAACTAAACTAGCTTCGCCTACCTCGTCCCAAAATAGCGGAGATCTACATTTCCGTCCATACAGAGCCTCATATGGTGCCATGCCGATTGTAGCTTGAAAGCTATTGTTGTACGAGAATTCAATTAACGGTAGATTTCTACTCCACGAGCCTTGGAATTCCAACACACACGCTCTAAGCATATTCTTCAGTATTTGATTAGTTCTTTCTGTCTGTCTGTCGGTTTGAGGATGAAACGCTGTGCTGAAATTCAGTTGGGTTCCCATAGCCTTATGCAAACTTTTCCAAAATTTAGAGGTGAATCTCGGATCTCTGTCTGAGACTATGGAAATGGGCACCCCGTGTAGTTTAATGATCTCTTGCACATAGAGCTCGCCAAGTTGATTCATGGAATACGTCATTTTTACTGGTAGGATGTGGGCCAACTTTGTCAAATGGTCCACTATCACCCAGATGCCACGTGTCCTCTCGTGGTCCTGGGCAGTCCCACAATGAAATCCATAAAGATTTGCTCCCATTTCCATTCTGGGATTGGCAGTGGTTGCAAAGTTCCTGCTGGCCTTTGATGCTCTGCTTTAACCTGTTGACAAACCAGACAGCTTTCTATGTACTTGGCAACCTCTCTCTTCATATTCGGCCACGAGAAGTGATGCTTTAAGTCCCGATACATTTTGATACTTCCCGGGTGCACAGAGTAAGCCGAAGAGTGTGCCTCGGTCAAAATTTCTTTCTTTAACTTCTCGTCATTTGGTACGTACCACTTATGCCTGAATTTTAATAAGCCATCATCCGACAGGTTGAAATCAGATGAGTCCTTGGATGTCATGCTCAACTGATACTTCTCACACTCAAAGTCTTTCTGTTGATCTTCTCGTATTTTGTCCAATATCGTCGGTCTAAGAGAAATGTTTGTGAGCATAGTGGACAACTCAGCCACAATCTCCACGTCAAACTTCTCAATTTCAGACTTTAACATTACTGACATTGCTGCAAGCGAAGGCTGCCTCATAGTAGGCATTCTGCTCAAGGCATCTGTGACTTTATTTGCCTTCCCTAGGTGGTATTTAATCTCAAAGTCATAGTCTTTGACAAACTCCAACAACCTTCGTTGCCGCATGTTCAATTCTTTTTGTGTAAACAGGTATTTGAAGCTCCTGTGATATGAAAACACTTCACATTGTTGCCCATACAAGTAATGTCTCTAAATTTTCAACGCAAAGACGACTGCCGCTGGTTCTAGGTCATGCGTCAGATAATTGTGCTCATACGGCTTTAATTGTCGAGAAGCATACGCGATAACCCTTCCTTCCTGCATAAGTCCGCACCCAAGTCCAATCTTAGACGCATCGTAGTATATGCTGAACTTGTCGCCCTCAACTGGCAGTGTCAAAACTGGAGCCGTAGTCAATTTCTGTTTCAGCTCTTGAAAGTTTTTATCACATGCAGCCGACCATGCAAATTTCTCATTCTTTCTTGTCAATCGGGATAGAGGCACAACAATCTTCAAAAATCCTCGATGAATTTCTGATAATACTCGGTCAATCCAAGAAATTTGCGTATCTCTCGCACATTCTTAGGCTGCGGCCAATCCTTGACAACCTCAATCTTAGTTAGATCCACGGAAATCCCCTCCTGAGATATGATATGGCCGAGAAAATTAATTCAATCCAGCAAAAACTCACACTTGGAGAACTTTGGGTATAGCTGATGTTGTTTTAAGATCCTTAAGACAATCCGTAGTTGCTATTTGTGTTCCTCCTTCATTTTAGAATAGATCAAGATGTCGTCAATGAAAACAACAACAAACTTGTCCAAATATTCCTTGAAGACGTGATTCATTAGGTCCATGAAAGTTGCGGGGGCATTGGTAAGTCCGAAAGACATTACTAAAAACTCATAGTGCCCGTACCTTGTTCGAAACGCCGTCTTCTGAACATTTTCTCTTCTAACTTTCAACTGATAATAACCCGAGCGTAGTCATTTCTCGAAAACACTCGGGCACCCTGCAGTTGGTCAAATAAGTCATCTATTCAGGGCAGCGGATACTTATTCTTTACCTTCAACTTATTCAACTCTCTATAGTCGATGCACATCCTAAAAGTTCCGTCTTTCTTTTTAACGAACAGAACTGGCGCACCCCATGGAAAAAAGCTAGGTCGGGTGAATCCCTTATCCAACAATTCCTCTAGCTGAGACTTTAACTCTTTCAGCTCGGCAAGCGCCAATCTGTATGGATTCTTAGAAACAGGTTCAGAACCTAGATACACATCAATTACAAACTCGATCTCCCTATCCGGCGGTAATCCGGGAAGATCTTCGTGGAAGATCTCTATAAATTCTCTCACTATCAAAATGTCACTTGGCTTTACTCCATTAAGCAATTGAGTATCAACCACCGTGGCCAAGCAAACTGAGCAGCTATGTTTAAACTGCTCTCGAACTATCATCGAATAGGAAGTAGACAGCCCACTTGTTCTATTCATTGCTTGGAAGGTAAACTTATCTCTGTTCGGGGGACGAAAAGTCACCATCCCGGACCTGTAGTTATGGTGGCGAAATGGCGAGACAGCCAGTCCATCTCCAAAATAAGATCATACCGCTCTATGCCCATAACTATGAGACGAGCATAAAGGGTATTATTCCCCACTGAGATGACATTGCCTTGGAAAATATGATCTGACTGCATATTCTCACCTGAAGGCAGCATTACTCTATACTTACACTCCGTTAACTCAGGCACTAACTTCAATCTAGCTACACAAGCAGTAGAAATAAATGAGTGTGTAGCTCCCGTGTCTATCAACAAAAATACAGATACACCGGTAACTAAAACAGTACCTGCAATAACCAAAGGCTGAGCCTCATCATCAATATCACCAGGCTCAATGAAAGCAAAAATCCTTGGCATAACTCTTCTCTGATCTCTGCCTGGTTGGTCTCTACCTACTCTCGGGCAATCCCGAACATAGTGGCCACTCTCTCCACATCGAAAGCATTTATCCGTTCCCCATCGGCAATTGCCACTATGCTCCCTCTGGCACTTAGGGCACAAAAGCTTTTGAGGAGCTTCCTGGACTTGCTTTCCTTTTCTTTGATCGCCCTTTCCGTCATAGGACCTCTTGACTCCTCGTTGTTGTACTTGTTATTGTCCCCTCAGTTGCCAGCCTCTATTCTCGGGTTGATGCTGAATCTCTCGAAAGAACCCTCTAGTCGGTTCTCTTGGTTTAACACAAGTTAGTTCCGCAGCCTTAAATTCCAAAGCTCTTGCTATGATATATGCGTAAGGTACATCCAAAATCCCAGATACTATAACACTCTTCCGGATTTCTGGATTCAGCTCTTCCATGAATTGGTGCACCTTGTCTTCGTTATCACTTACTAGGCGTGGTGCAAACAGAGATAAAGCTTCGAACTTCTGAATATACTCCGCAACCAAACCAGTCTGCTTCAGCTGCGTGAACTCCATCCTTTTAGTCGCCCTCACTGTACGACTAAAAGTATTTATCGTAGAACACGACTTTAAACCATTCCCATGTCATCACTGTCACGTCGGTGGTTGCCTTGATGGAATCCCACCAGAACCGAGCGTCCATGGCGAAGTGGAATGTAGCACATGCAACCTTTTCCCAATTTTCTATTTTCGCATACGCTAGCATATCCTCCATCGTTCGTATCCACTCCTCTGCAACAGTGGAACCGGGAGATTTATCGTCAAATACTGGAGGTCGTAATTTCTGGAATCTCTCCATGCTATGATTGTTTGGAACTTCCAACTCTTGGGCCCGGGGACCCTCACGGTTTATCAATCTCTCTATTTGTTGAGCTTGCCTGTCCATATGTTGAGTCTGACGATCGAGCAAGTCCGTCAGCCTATCTATGACTTCGTCTTTAGCGTCTCTACCTCGGACCATTTTGTAATTCTATAAAATGTAAAGACAAATAATCCTAAGAAATCAAAATAAAAGGAAACTCGTTACGTACTTACAGTTGAAAAAGTATGTCCGTGTAGTGGCTTGCGCGGTGGAGCAGTCTACAAAACAAATTTTAAAACTCGGGAGCTCTAATACCATAACTATAACGTCCCTCAATTTCCCATAATACTATTCCTAAAAATGCCATAAAATTTGTCTTTTTATTTTGATCATTTAATCTGGCTCGTTTAAAGTCAATTAATATCATTCAGCGAAAGACATGCTAACGTTTCCGTCTCTGACCGAACTGCTGAAGAGAATCGACAGACAATACTTCCTCTCGAGTTTCATCAAATGAACAGTGGGGGTCGACAACTATTTTCGGAAGACAACACTTCTTATCGGGTTGCATCAAATGAACAGTGGGGGTCGACAACTCTTTTCAGAAGACAACACCTCCTATCTGGTTTCATCAAATGAACAGTGGGGGTCGACAACTCTTTTTGGCAGACAACACTTCCTATCGGGTTTCATCAAATGAACAGTGGGGGTCGACAACTCTTTTCGGAAGACAACACTTCCTATCGGGTTTCATCAAATGAACAGTGGGGGTCGACAACTCTTTTCGGGAGACAACACTTCCTATCGGGTTTCATCAAATGAACAGTGGGCACTGTAAGTTAGTAGTTGACAACCTCGACCGAACTTCTCACTAAATAGTCGACGTCATCAACCGAACTCTAAATGAAAACTTAACAAATTAACTGCGAATTCCCCGCCAACATCGATCGAACTCGTAAATAAGACTTAATACTAGGACACTTACTATTTGGTCGACGTGGCCTATGTAATGAGATCGGTCGACACTCTCGTCCACAGAATCGGACGACGTTTTGGTTAACGGTTCCATAGGCGTAAAACTCTAAGGGGTCGATTTCTTAACCCTTTGGTCGACGCCTTCGACTGAACACTTTTCTAAACTTAGGCAGAATTGCTCATAAAACATCAGCCGATTGATTGTCCTTTTTGGCGATCGATCGACAAGCTCTCTGGACTTTAATTCCAGAGTGCTGCTTCCTTACTTCTTCTTCACACGTCTCTTCCTTTCCTTTTCTCTTCCACTAACTATACCAAATCACAATCTATCATGTTACAACACCCACTAATATACACATCCATAATTCAAATGACTCAAAATTCTAATCCATTTCAAGCATCAAAATAGACATCCTATGTATTTGTTTTCCGAGCTATCCAAAAGAAACATTTATCCATAAATTCATCTAGAAAACATCAAAACATTTATATTTCCTAGCTAATCACCCATCAGCCCAAAATAAGCCCTCCTATACATTTGTCAAATCGTTTCTACCTAACCTTCCAAAATTCACAAAATACTTAACCAATTGCTCCCACGGGTCAAAAGTGCCTCGACTGCTTAGCGCACTCCCACGGGCACCCTTCTTCAATCCGTGCGTTCATCGGGTGGGGGAACGTATTCCTCACCTATTTCAAGATCACATACACCATAAAAACATCTATGAGCTAAAAGCTCAGTAAATGTACGTAAATAAGAATGCATGCTATGCCGTTTAGAAAATCATACATTACATTTATTCTTTACATTTCATAGCAGATGGTGTCACTGGGGGTTGACTCTCACCAAATGGAGAGGGCACATCTCGTGGTTAGATAGCCCTTTTCATCTACTGGGGTAAAAACATGCTCCTCCTCACCCCGACATGACCATGATTACGTACATTCATATCTTTTCATTAGTCATTTCTTTTTCCATGAAAACATAATGCAGAAATTCATTTTCATACTTTTCAAAAACATGGTGCATGGACATGTACAGTGCATTAAACGTAAAGAAAAAA